>CAUYON010050053.1:0-72480 GCA_963573935.1 Arctocebus calabarensis
GACTTGCTTTCAGACATGCTGGATATCAGATATATCTCAGATATACTGGGCAAAGTTACCCAGTATATCTTATCACCTTAGCCAGTTAAGAGCCAAGTAGTGAGTCCATGGGCCACCATTGATTAATATCTGGAGAAAGATTAGAGGAGGGAGAAGAGCATGAACGCTTGCTGAACGACCCAGAGGTGTCCAGTGGATGAATTTATAGGGAAGTGACCTGATACATCCTGGGTAAGAGGCCTGGCCTGCCAATGCATGGGGCTTGCATGTGGATGGCACCACTTCTAAATGGCCTCCTTTGTTTCCAGGCAACGTCCTGCCCTTGGAGAATGTCTGGCCTCACTGGCAGCTGCCATACCAGTGGCATTCCTGGAGCCCACCCTTGACCGCTATAATCCACTCTCAGTCTTCAACACCAAAACCCCCAGGGAGAGATCCAGTAAGTATCTTCTCACTGAGGTCATCAACTCATTTCACATGCTGAGAAAAGAGTCGCCAGGAAGGCCACATGGGCAGGGAGCAGTGGCCCTATAGCACTGTTATTTTGCATAGTCTGAGTCTAAGGAAGAATAAACAACTAGGTTTATCTCCATCGTATTAGAGAAATGTGCACAGCCAAGACTTTGCAATCATTAGGTTTTGGTTTTCTCTTCTATAAAATGATGAGATAGTATAGTTGATTTCTAAGTCCCTTCCATCCTAAAACCTCATGATCTCTTGTCTGCTGTGGGTCTCAATTCCCATTTTCAACATTAGGACGTGGCTACTTTTTTGTAGTCCCTCTCTAGAATAGCATCTGAAGAGGCCCATCCACACTAGTGACCTAATTATACTCTTCAAGTCCACAGAGAGTCTGTGTTCCTAAGGATGCTGACCATATATTATTTATGTTCATGGAAGTTAAGACAAAAGCTCCAGAAGGACTTAAAATTACACAAGAACGAGAATTCTTTCACTAAGTTCTATAAAAGGACTCACCAACTATGGCCATGGCCACAGGGCAAATCTGGCCCCCTCCCTATTTTGGTTTTTTTTTCTTCTCTATCTATTTTGAATAAAGTTTTGTTAGAACATAACCACACCTGCTAGTTTACATATTGCCTATGGCTGCTTTAGTGCTTCAACTTCAATGGCAGAGTTGAGCAGAGGTGACAAACACTGGCCCGCAATGGCTAAAGTATTTATTATCAGGCCCTTTACAGAAAAAACTTTCTATCCTCTATTCTAAAATAAACTAAAATCCAAGGCAGGTAGTAAACCTGCTTCTAGGGGGTGAAAAGGAGGGTCCTGACAGCCAGATTGTGATCCTGACTAGGGCAATGAGAGAGAACAGAAGAGCTTCTCATAGAAGCCTTGAATCGAGCTTGGACTCTAACTGGAAATAACTTGATTCAATGTATTCTGAAACAAAAATTACCAAACTATGGGCCTAATCAATACTAAAAACAAGAAAAAAAGCACCCTAGTAAATGATTTTAAACAAAAACTCTTGGTATTCAGAACCAATATTTTCTTAATGTGTTGATAACCATTTCCAGTATATGGCTGGACTGGATAGAAATTCCATTAAGTTCAATCCCCTTTTCTCCAACTCTGTGAGATCCTCAAGGATAAGTATTCTCAGAGAGAAAGGGCCCAGACCCCACTTTTCTTGGCACAAGGGTTCTTTTTATCTAAGAATGCATAGTGCGAAGCCTTGGGGACTTTCTCCTACTTGCTTCTTATTACTTCAGATAAGAGGAGCACATAGCCCCCAGAAACGATCACCAGGCCAGCTTAGATAAGGCTGCTGATAAAATTCTTTACTGAACTATAATACAGTGGAGACTAGCGTTCTCAGAGCTAGTCAAGAGAGAAACATTGCCAAGATGCCTCAGTGTTCCAAAGTCCCAGGTAAAATCTGTAAACTACTTTCTCCAACCTCTCTGGCCTCATCTCACCCGTTCTTCCCTTTAAGACTGGCAAAAAATGTCTTCCCAACCTCATTTTTCTCTGCCCACTGCTGATTCCAAATGAATCATAGCTTGCTGTGAAAGTGGGTGGTGAGCAACAGAGCAGACTTTAATGAAGTTGAGAAGTCAGGCCAGTGCCAGCACAGGGTTGCTCCCCAGCTCCAAAGGGCCATGGGCGGTGATGACAGCCCTGGATATTTACACATTTATTCTACTCCCACCGTGACTTGAGAACTAGTGTCTCTCTGTCTGTGTATCAGCACTGGGGAGTGCTGGGCCTCGGGAAAGAGAAACCACCTCTGCTCTTCAGATCCTGCCTCAGTGCTTTTCAACCTTCTTTATCTCACAGCACACTTGAACCTATGGTTATACTTTTGTGGCACACTTAAATTACGATGATCAAAAAAAAGAGTAAAAAAGGAATGTACTTACTGTGCTTTCAACTTCTTTCAAAAATTATTTAATTAACCATCTTTAAAACTTTTTGTGGCACACTTACAATCCTCTTACGGCACACCAGTTGAAAACTACTGTCCTGGCAGCACAGTAGCAGAGCAAAATGAGGATGTGCCAAAGACAGAGGAAAGCCTAGATTACCTTCAGAGGGAGGGGAGTGACCTCCTTCCATTGTCCTTCCCAAGTTGTATTTGATGTTCCTTCTCATTTCATATGATTTAATATGACATAGCTAGAAATTTTTAAAGTATCCATAATTGCATACTCCAACGGAAGAATAGAGACAAGGGTCATAATTAGAAATGACACAGTCCTTTATCCATCAGTTGACACCCTACGCGATTCTGCACCCAAGTGCCCTGAGCCCATGTTTTTCACCACCGGATTAATCAGCAGTGAGTGACTGCTGAGCATACACATATTTATATACAGAAACTTGAAAAGTAGCGTGTGCATGATTATGTATTCTGGAATAAGCAGGCTTATTTGGAGCCAGAGAGTGACTGATGATTTAATGAGCTATAAGAAGGTAGACTTCATTCATTATGAAATGGGTGGCCTGAGGGAGAAAGGAAGGGGAGGAATGTATAGAGTGACAAATGATGTGAGCCCATGGTTTAGAAATGCGATATGAACTCATTTATCAAGGCGTCAGTCAATTGGGCATTGCCATTAATCAACACTTGGCGCTTTGCCAGCAGTTACTCATATTCTTTGATGCCCTATTAGATCCTAGAGCATTTTCTTACTCATCCGAAAATTATTAAGATATGCCTAGAAAATATTTAATAATGTCATTTTCCAGTTATAAACAGCAGTGGTCTGTTAATCAGAATATTGTATTGACCCTCACATCCTATCACCTGCTGGTTTTCTTTTCTTCCATACTCTATTGAAATAATCAAATAGGTCCAATTTCAATGCAAGCCAATAATCAAATAAATAGGAACAAATAGGTCCAATTTCAATGCAAGCCATCTGCCTGTGTTGTAAACAGGTGGTGCTCTTCAATACTGTCTTCTTGAGAGAAGAACTGCTATGTGAAGAAAATAGGACTTTAGAATCTAACCCAGTGGTTCTTGAACTCTAGCATGCAGAATCACTTGGGAGGCTGATTAAGGATTTCTGAGCCTTACTCCTAGAGTTTCTCATCAGTAGATCTGGAGTAGGGCCTGAGAATTTGCATTGTTAGCCAGTTTTCAGGTGATGTTTATGTTACTGGTGGGAGAACTCTACCCTGAGAACCATTCAGGGCGTCCAATCTGTGTCCCGCAGGCCACCCGCAGATTATGTGAGGACTGGTTTATCTGTGATGTCAGACATCGTGAAAAGTGTGCATGGACTTTTTTTTTCTTTTGCTTATCAGTCCTTGTTAGTGTTTGTGTAATTAATGTGTGGCCCAAGATAACTCTTATTCTTCCTATGTGTGGCAGAGAAAAAGAAAACATTGGACACTGCTGCCTAATCCTGATACAACCCAGCTGAGCTGTTTTTCAAGCCGCTAACTCAGCAGACTTCATTCTATTGATCTGTAACATGGCATTTGAAGTTCAAAACACTTTCTAGACTGCAAATGTTTGTTCCACCCAAGGACCAATTACATATAAATAAATGTTAAAGGTCATTGTAAGGACTCTAGAGCAGCAACCTTAATCAACTTAGTTTTTTCCTTAATCAGGGAAAAAAGTGTCCGTGACAATGTATTGTCTATTTGACATTTAAACAAGCACACCTGAGCCTTCTCATTTATAATCTTATGGCAAATAATCGTACACTAGACTTGCATCTGCGGCAGTTGGCATTGTTCTCTGGGTAGGACCTCAAGGTAGAAAGTTTGACTCTGCCATCTTTAGCGATTTCATGTGAGAGTGTGTGTAAAATTACTTTGGGAGGGTCTCCCCAGACTCCCGTGACTATTGCTGCTCTGTTGCAGGATCTGAGGCAGACTCGTTCTCTGCAAACGACCAGCATTGGCAATGAACTGTATTTGACCCATGTGATTCTCTTCTACTGTAAATCACAGGATTTCAGGGTTCTTTGTCTTTCCTATGAGTCCTTTTAAATGGTCTGGCTATGAAAAGACATTTGTCTACTCCTGTCTTCCAAAGAAAAAAGATATTTAGCCTTCTACACACCAAAGGCTATAGCAATAGGAACAGAAAGTCATCACTAGGGACAGGCTGACAGCACTTGGGGTTTATTCCTCAGTGCAAAGCCTGTTCTGGGCCTATTGCTTTCCACCTACACTCGCCACCCAGCAGGACCCCTGTCTCAGCTGGAGATGCTTTCTGTTCACCACAGGGAGGATTCTTCTGTCTCTCTGCTCGGGCAGTGCAACCATAAGAGACATCAATCAGTCCCTTTCAATTGGCCAATGTTCCTAAAGGTCAAGGAATTTGATTTGGCTTCTTTTATTTATTAATCCTTCAATTCCTGTGGATCTAAAATCCACAGAGGAGAAAGACTTGAGCCAGCAGTGACTCCCATGACAAAGGGTTAGGAGGGGGGCTGCAGGCATAACCTAATTTACTAAACATAGCATCTTATTCAAAGTCCTCTGCTTGATCTTTGGAAAATTTATGAGAACTTTGCATTTTACTCCTAACTTCAAAAATGATTTTCTCAAATCTTCCAGTGAAACCGATGTTCTGGAAAAATTCTACACATTTTTCCTGCGGCTTCCTGGACTGCCTAATGCTCCTTGGGTGCCTGATGCTTTTGTTGCAGTTTGAGAAGTTTGGTCTGAGGACGAAGGTTGCATATGATCTGCTTCCTGGGCCCAGCCAGATTCTGTAGGGATCAGTTAGCTCAATGGGCACACATGCAAAGCTTTGAGCTTGTGGTTCTTCCTCAGAACTGTCTCATAGCCTCCACACAGAATCCTTGGTATCTTTTCACCAGTTAGGAACCCCAGTGTACTCCTGATCATCCTCCTGTCTTACAGGAAAGACTGTTCTCTCCCTTAAAGGAAGCCTTTGCTTATTCTCTTTACAATTCTTGTCTCCGACAACCCTCCCTGGTTTAACGTTCAAGCCCATCTGTTGCCCCTTCATCCTGTCTCTCTTGCCCAGTGAAGTGATCTAAGTTGTTCAGAATAAGGAAATATAAAGTTAACTCACTATTCCTTTTAGAATAAGTCTTTAGAGACATAAAGATTTAAGTGATTTGCAGAAACTCAATCAAGTCACCTCAGGTCATACACAGTTTCTACTGTGGAGGCAGAAATGAATGTATGTGTGATTTTTTTTTCTTCCTAAATTTCAGCTGGATGGAAAGTATTATTGTCTCTGGTCCAGCTGAAGGAATATTTGATAAACGGATTTTCTTCTTCCTTTTCTAAACAGTGCAGATGTGATCCAGGTGATTGAAGCACAACTGGCAGCCACACACTGCTCTTTTGCTAGTCCCCTCTGATCACTGCCTTTCCTGCAGTGGCCGCACTCTGGCCTAGGCAGACAGAACAGAGGGAGAAGCCCAGAGCCCGGCTTTATCACACAGAAGTCTTGTGATCTGTCCCTCAGCCGTGGCTCTGTTGCAGTCCTGTAAATGTACGTTTGAGTGTTTTAAGCTCAGTCTGACATCTAGGAAGCTGACACAGCCTTTGGAAACTGCCATCTGCCCACAGGCATCTGGGGGACAAAGGCTGCCCTGCATCCCTGCTCGTTCCTAGGAGGCTCTGGAAAAGGAAGGGTGAGGCAGAGAGAAGTGTGCACCCACTGTGCTTTTCAATGACTGTCCCTTTATTCTTCCTGTACCCTCTCGGTCAGTTCTGGGGATGCCAGACATGGTGGAAGAGATGTGTCCTGACATCCCCCAGCTGGAAGACTTGATGAAGGAAATCAACGACCTGGCCGAGTCAGGGGCCCGGTACATGGAGATGCCACACGTCATCGAGGTGGTCTTGCCCATGATCTGCAACTACCTGTCCTACTGGTGGGAGCGGGGGCCCGAGAACCTGCCCCCCAGCACAGGGCCCTGCTGCACCAAGGTCACTTCTGAACATCTCAGTCTCATCCTGGGCGACATTCTAAAGATCATCAACAACAACCTGGGCATCGAGGAAGCCTCCTGGATGAAGCGCATTGCAGGTACCAGAGCCTCTGCTCCCCAGTTCCCCCAGCCAGGGGCCAAGAGAACTGGCTTCCATTTTCATCTCCATGATTAACCCCACAGTGGTGTTGAGCAAGCTCTATTCTATACTGAAACCTCCCCTCCCCTCCTGCCCCAGTTGCTTAACAGGAAAAAGAATTGATGTATCGTCTAGAAAAGCTTCCAGGAGCACATGCCCCTGCCTCATGCCCATACTAATACAGGCCCCAGAAATCTTTAGGAAGCCCTCCTAAATAAACCCCACGCAGGTCCAGTGAGAATTGCTTTATTTGTTTTTGTTACTTAAGAATCTCATTTGCTCTTACAGTAATAATTGTCCATAATTTTCCTGGTAAGTAATCCTGTGTGTTTCCACGTGTATAAAACTCACGCTCCTCCGGGCTGCACTGTAAGTTTCCTAATGCCACTCTGCACTTGTGTTTCACACTGTGCTTTCCAAGATACTCTCTCAATGTAGGCTCCTGGTAGTAGCACTTTGTTTTACTTTTTTCTTTTTTCTTTTTTCTTTTTTTTTTTTTGTATCTCCGTAAAATTCCTTGCATGCAGTAGGCTCTTTGGTCTTAGCCAATTTTCTGTTCTTGAAGCAACCTCAACAAAAAAATAAGGTTGGCTTGGGAAATGAATAACCATGGTTTTCACAATTAGGAAACCACAAATATTTAGCGTCAAACTGGAGTCTGGGGAGATAGAAACTAAGACAAAGTCATTGCTTTTCACGGACCTTCAATTTAGACAGTAGAGTCCACTGGTGACACCTTCATCCATGTAATCTCTTATCCCATGAAATACAATGGCTAACCTAAAGGCAGGTAGTAACCCAACACTGGGTATTTACTTTCCTGAGTAAATGAATGGATATTATTCCACAAGACCAAGGAAGAAAAGTTCCTGCCCCCTTCTTGTCTCAGAAATGAACCGAGATCAAAATTATAAATATCTTGAGTACTGAGGGCTGTCAAACAGCATGGGTATCTGTGGACATATGAATAAATAGGGTTGGTATTCCTCTCTTACCCAGTAGCTCTTCACCGTAAGTCAATTTTTTAATAAGCTCCAATTTGTAAATCTGAATCAAGGGATGGAAGGAGATCAAAAAATCTGCTACCTGACCTCTGTAGAGGTGCAGAGAAGAAAAATGTCATGGCATGAGGGCACTGATGGAAATTGAGTGTTGACCTGTTCCTCTACAGGTGAACCCCAGATCTCATTCTGTCAGGCCGCTTAATTCCTGACTGAATTAAAGTGACTAAACAAAGTTAATTTGAAATGTCAACCCCAAATCATCCACACCAAGGGTAGCCACTCTAATTGTATATTCAAAGCAGACCTCAGGGAAAGCTAACAGGTCACAACTTCTTGGTGAACGCATCTCATCAGAGAGGTCCCTTGACTTTTTCTTTCTAAAACTATCTTTTTAATAAAAGTAAAAAAAAAAATAAATAAATAAGGAAAAGTGAGATTAAAAAGAAAAATTTCTGGAATGTAGGCATTCCAATTGAATTTCTCTAAGCTAAAGGAACTTTGAAATACACATATCAGTACACAGTCAATGGTTCATGACTCCTACTTATTTTATTTCACTTATTTTTTTTCTTGCAATTATTCTGGTTTTGATCTTTTAAAAAGATATGCTAAAAAAATAAATAAAAAGATATGCTATTCCATTGGTCTAATTCATAATAAAATAATCAATATATAATCAATAGACTATAAGAAATATATAAGACATATAGGGTTTTATCTTTCCCTTTACAAAGGTCAAAATCATAGCCCCACTGATTGCTTGTTGATGCTTTTCAATATCTAGTGATCACCCCAGCCTCTTACCGTTCATTGATAGCTGATATCAATATCATCTGCCCCAGTTGGGGCCCAGAGGAGCTTCCAGGCAGTATCTTGAAAGTTCTCAGGTATTAAGGGCTAAGAACAGTGGTTGGATCAATGTGCTTTTAACCACAGATTTTTCTACAGAATAACCAGAAAGCATATAATTGAGTACCTACTCCTCAGCTTAGCAAAATACTGGTTATCATGAATGAAATGCTCCCTTTAGGGAGCTTAAAATCTTGCTAGTGAGTGAAAACCAAAGTGAATGTCTATAAAATGATACAAGGTCACTGGTGAGGAAGAGCTAAGAGGTGTGGCCTGCCTGAGCCATTCATGAGGAGTTCAGGGGTGTCAGGGGCTCCCCAAGATCTGGAGGAGCAGGGGAGAGAATAGAGACCTGGTCCCCTAAGCCCCAAGGAGGCTTTATGAGAGGGAAGTGGCAAAGAGGAGGTCTGGGAGGGGAGCACGAGGCAGGTACCACCCAAGCTAATAGGTCTCCACAGCCTCACCTTTCAGTGCCACATCCTTCTTTTTCACCGATTGTCATGACATGGAAATGAGAGGGAAGCCTTTTGTTTGCAAACACAGTGTACGCCCAGCCTATCATCAGCAAAGCCAGGCCGGACCTGCTGAGAAGCCACTTCATCCCGACTCTGGAGAAGCTGAAGAAAAAGGCTGTCAAGACCGTGCAGGAAGAGGAGCAACTGAAAGCTGATGGCCGGGGGGACACCCAGGAGGCAGAGCTGCTCATCCTGGACGAGTTTGCAGTCCTCTGCAGAGATCTCTACGCCTTCTACCCCATATTGATCCGCTATGTGGACAACAGCAGGTATGGGGGAGACTCTGGGAGCCCATCTGCCCTTCTCTGGAGATAATCTGGGCAACAGATTAGGATAGAAAGATGATGTTGGATTGTGTTAAAGGTGAGGTGAAGGGACTTGCTAGCTGCCACCAATAGTCCCTGGTGTCAGACCTCTGGGAAGTGCTTTCCTTGACCTGTGTGGTGTGTGGCATAGCCACCCCCACTGTCCTTTTACAAGCTACCACAGGGCAGAGGGAGTGGGTTGAGTAAAGGTAGGAGTGACCCACTTCTGACCCTCTGCAGTTCACTTGCGCATCCATTCAATCAGTACTACTTAACTGTGTGCCAAGCACTATTCTAGGCATTGGGTGACAAGGGAGAATAGCAGGGGCAATGCTGTCTGGCCTGGGAAGCTCTCAGGCTGGGCGTAGGGGAGCATAGACAATAAACAACACATACAAAGACATTACACAGGGTGGGGGGAGGTAGGAGTGCCACAGTAGGGTGGAGTCCCTGATTTTTAAATAGGATGTTACTGAGAAAGCAACATTTGAGCAAAGACCAGAAGGAAGCAATGTCAGGAACCATAAAGGTCTGGAGCAACGGTGTTTCAGGAAACATCCGGTGCAAACCCTGAAGAAGGAGTGTGTTTGGGATGTTCAAGGATCCCAAGGAAGCCAGAGCGCCTGGAGCAGAGTGAGGCAGGGGAAAGCAGAAGGGGACACTGGGAAGGTGGCACGGGGCCAACGGTGCAGGCCTTGGAGGCCACTGTAAGGACTCTGGCTTTGACCTTGAGTGAAATAAAA
This sequence comes from Arctocebus calabarensis, assembly GCA_963573935.1. Lineage (NCBI taxonomy): Eukaryota > Metazoa > Chordata > Mammalia > Primates > Lorisidae > Arctocebus > Arctocebus calabarensis. The sequence goes on from CAUYON010050053.1 coordinate 9,954, forward strand.
AGCTGGCAGAGATTTTGAGCAAATCCATGATGGGATGGAGGCTCCAGATAATCCAGACTAGAGCTGATGGTGATCCATAGAGACAGAAAGAAGATTTGCCTGCCAGGGGCTGGAGAGGGGAGAGAGTAAGAAGGGGAGACTGCTTAATGGGACTGGGGTTTCCTTTCAGGGTGATGAAAATGTTCTTGAACTGGATAGTGACAGTAGATGTACAGCATTGTAAATGTTGTCAATATCAGTCATGGCAAATTTTACATTATATGGACTTTACCACAATTGAAAAAAAAAAAAAAGTTGATGGTGGCTGAAGCCAGGGTGGTAGCAGTGAAGGTTGGCAGAAGTCCTAAGATTCTGAGTCTATTTTGAAAGTAGAGCCTTTAGTTTTCCAGATTGTGGATGAGAGAAAAGAGGAGAGTTAAAAATGATTCCAGGAGGTTTTCATGACCAAATGGAAGATGGATTCCAGCAACTGAGTTGAGGAAGAATGTGGGCCAAGTAGTTTTCTTTTGAAGGGAAGATCAGGAGATCACTTTCAGACTTGTTGAATTTAGCTGCCTATTCCATATAAAAATGAAAATGTTGAGTGGGCAGTTGAATGTAAGAGTCCCAAAGAGTTCAGGCGAAGAGGTCTGGTGTAGATGTAGGAATTGTAGAGTCATCAACACAGTCACATCCCAAAGGAGGGAGTCAGGGATTAATCACTACCAAGGTCTTGTTTTGCTCATTTGTTCACGTGGAACAACAAAACATTTATTCACATGGAAAACAAAACGTCAGTGGGGTGAGTTCTGACCCCACCATTTGGAACACAATAATGTAGTCTTTAAAGACTATGAACCTGGGAGAGATAGAGGAGCAAGGGGAGAGTTCCACAGACTGAGCCCTTGTGCTCCCTGATTCTAAGAGGTCAGGCAAAGGAAGAGGAACAGCAGATGGGTCTGAGAGAGAGAGCAGCCAATGGGACAGAAGGAAAACCCACAGACACTGGTGTCCTGGGTAACAGCTTCACGGCTTCCAGAAGGAAAGAATGACCTGCTATTTCAAATGCAGCTGGTAAATGAGATGAGAACTGAGAGCAAATCATTAGATCAAGCAGCATGGAAGTTATTGGTGACCCTGATAAGAGCAGTTTCAGTGGAGCATTGGAGATGAAAGCCCCTTTGGAGTGCATTAGAAAAGAGTTGGAGAAAAGGACTTGGAGGCAGCAATACAGGAAACTTGTTCAAGTAGTAATATAAACGAGACGAGAGAAATAGGTTACTACTAGCTAGAAGTAGAAGCATGGCCAAGAGAGAGTTTTTAAGATGTGAAATTAGTCGGTTGTTTCTTTGCCAATGGGATTGATCAGCAGATGGGAATGTGATCATGTAAGAGAGAGAATCTCTAACATGGGGTTCTCAAGCAGGAAGTTCTAGGTCATTCATTGCAATCAACTGCAGGTGCAGGCAGAAGGCAGAGCCCGGACGTGCTGATGCTGGGTAGGTGCGTGTATCTGTACATACATGCTTACATCCAGAAGTGGATAGATAGATGGAGGTCTGCAGGAGTCCTTTTCTGGTTGCTTCCATTTTCTCAGGGAAGTAGGAAAATAAGGCCATCAGCTGAGAGTGAAGATAGGGACAAGGTGTTGGAGGTTTGATGAAACAGAAGGTGTAATTCAATTGACAGGGAGAGTGGAGGAGTGGACAGAGCAAAGAAGGGCGGTTTGTTCACCGGGCAGCATTAGGAGCCCCACTTGAGCTCTGTGGCCAGGAATGTGAAGTGAGATCCACCAGCAGGGGGTCTTCTTCTCCAGCCAAATTCAGCTGCCAGGAATAGGCTCACAGTTGCAAGAGAGTTGGGGTTTTCCAAGGTTAGAGCTTTGCAAAGTGTGTATGACAAAAATGGGTCAGAGAGTGGAAGGTATATGTAAGAAGATAATTATAAAGATTTACCATGGAATTTTGACTGGACCATGAGGAACGCAGTGAGGACATAGGAGGTTAACACCCATGAACAGACAAAGGATCAAAGGATTGCTAGTTCCAGTAGGGTCTAAGGATTGTTGGAGACTGGGTAGCAGATAGGAGGTAGTGATGAGAGAGCAAGATGCATGGATTTAAGATTGTGGAATATGGGGAGGTTATAGTTGTTGGTAATGACCGTGGGATTGTGCACTGAGGCAGATGAAGGGCAAGATCTTTAGAGATAAAAACAATGAACTGACAGGCATGGTGCTGGGAAGATCATAAACACATAAATTGAAGTGAAGAATGAAGACTGGTGACATCTTAGAAAGAATATCAGTGGGAGAAGGTGCTTGAAGCATAGATAAATGAATGGGAATGGCTGAGATGGGTGGAGAACTTATTGTAGTCGGATGAGATGAGATTCAAAACTGGGAGGTTTGGGGAGAAACTTCATGTGTGTACCTCTGCTGTAACAACTGGGCATCATTTAGAGGAGAAATAGGAGAGAACACAATATGATGAGTTTGCCCAAAGCTGCTGCACCCTTCTCTCATGACCTCTTCCCTAAGCTTAGTCCTTCAGGATAATTGCCCCCATGTCCCCCTTCCCTCCCCATCCCTCACCTTCAGCCCTTCAGCCCTTCACGCCGACTCTCTGTGCCCACCATTTTTTCCCATCCCTGGGACAATGGTTATATGTTCTGCTGTTCGGGCTATGTATCCCAGCTCACCATTATCCCTCCTGTTCTATAGAACTTCAAGGGTTGAAAAGTTTTCATGTCATGATTAGGCAAATTAATTCATGTAATGAAATTTTCTACGTAAGTCTCTCTTTCTCCAAGCCTAATGTGTTTGTTTGGTGCATGAAATTTAATTGAGCTATAATAAATAATTATTTGAGAAATGTGAAGGCTTAAAGGACTGAAAGTCTATAAAATAAAGGTGTAGATAAGGTGAACACAGACATTTTCACAGAACCTTAGGGTATGACATTAAAGACCCTTGCCCTATTCATGTTTTTTTTTTCTGTAACCAAATATGCATCATCTCCCATACCAGTTCTGCAATTCTCTGACAACAATTGTATATACAACAATCCAGATTAAATTCAAATACTAACTACCCAAAGCTAGTTTAGATCCCATAGTTCCCAGGCTCAGTTCCATAAGACTGTTCCCACTTCAGACACCTGCCACAAAGGCAGTGCCCAGGTTACCCACACAGACCACAAATTCAGGGACTCCCATGATCCCCCTCTCAGCTCTGATGATTCACTAGAACAACTTGTAGAATTTAGGAAAGCACTTTACTTAAAATTATCAGTTTATTAGAGTAGATATATCTGAAGAACATTCAAGTGGAAGAGGCACACAGGGAAATGTAGGAATGTGTAGCAGCTCTATGCCCTCCCCAAAGCACACCATCCATCCAGCAGGCCAACATATTTATCAACCTGGAAGCTCCTCGAATCTCAGTGTTCAAGAGTTTTTGTGTAAGTTTCATCATGTAGGCAGAATTGATAAAACATTGCATGGCTCTTGGTGCTTGAGACTGAACTCAATCTCTAGGACTTCTCCCCTCCCAAGAGTTGGAGGTGAGGCTGAAAATCCCAGGTGCATGTGCTTGGTCTTTCGGGTGACCAGCCCCAAGCAGAAGCTACCTAGCCCTGCCCTCAAGGGTCACCTCATTAATATAAACCCCAGTGTGGCCAAAGGGGCTCATTACAAGTAACAAAAGATACTCCTATTACTCAGGAAATTCCACAGGTTTTAGGAGTTCTGCGCCAGGAATCAGGAGCAAAAACCAAATATGTATTTTTATTATACTACACTTAATTAGTTTAAAGCCCTACTAGATAAATTGAGAAATGTTTAATTTTAAAACATGTACTATAGATATTGAAGGGATGCAGGAAAATTGAGGGGAACATTTGATACTTTTTTTTTTTTGACAGAGTCTCACTGTGTTGCTCTCAGTAGAGTGCTGTGGCATCACAGCTCACAGCAACCTCAAATTCTTGGGCTTTAGCAATTCTCTTGCCTCAGCCTCCCAAGTAGCTGGGACCACAGGTGCCTGGCTATTTTTTGTTGTTTTTGTAATTGTTATTGTTGTTTGGCAGGCCCTGGCTGGGTTTGAACCCACCAGCCCCAGTGTATGCGGCTAGTGCCCTAGCTATTGAGCTACAGGTGCCGAGCTCATTAGCCCATTTTGATTGGTATCCCATTCTTCTATAAGCAGGAAATAGGTCCGGATATACTCATTTCAGCATTTATTTTATAAGATAAATTGCCCTTATTTTAAATAACTTATATAAGATTACTTATGTTTAGCATTTCAAAGAAATACCTTACATACGTAATCACTTTCTCTCTCTCTCTCTCTACATATATATGTATGTATGTATAAACACACATGCAAACACACACATATAGGGTGCCAAAAAAAGGTATCCACATTTTAAGAAAGAAAAAAATGTGTATATAGTTTTTTGGCACCCTGTGTATATAGGAAATTATAATTCTTACTTTTACAAAAGAAATCCTGCTTTGAGGGTCATCATTTTAGTTGTTTTCAGTAAAATAATTATGTTAGCCATCTAGAGAAGGAATTTGTCAGAGTTTGAAGTGAAAACAAAAATAAGAGTAAGGTTGCTCCTGGAATAGCTCTTTAATTGCATTTGTCGCTATTGACGATCAACACTCAAGACAGAGTATGTTCCACTTACATAGGTTTTGACAGTTGCTAAAAACGGCAATGTCAGAGAGTCTTTGAGATCATCATTAATTCATTCATGCCCACTTTTCAATCTGTTCTTTCCTGAGCATCCTGGTCATATGAGCCCTGCATAGAAATACATCCTTCCACTGTGAGCGCCTTTACCTTCTTCAGATCCTGTTTTTATCCAAAAATATTTAGCTGACTTTAAATTATGGAATTGTGGCTTTGGAAGGGATAGTTGAGGTCACCTCCTCTTACCTCCAAGTGGATGAATACATACCTGTTCCTTTTTCCAAGCAGAGGATTTCCTGCCTCTCTTTCCCCACAACCAGCTATCAGAGGCGGGGAGGGCAAAGATGGCAGACACAGCATTGCTTCATGCAGTCCTATTCTGGTTTAGGGCAGCTCAGATCATCTCAACCCAGGCTGTAACTCTCACCCATCAGCTCTGATTTTGCTCCCAGGAACCACACAATATTAATCTATTGTGGCACTCTAAATGTTGAAGAGAGTCATCTTGGCTCTTCTCTGCCCTACTGTCCTTGTCATAATAAACCCTTGTGCATCCTTCAGCCTTGACACAGCAGTGTTTGAAGCATCTTTGGTATCTGGAACACTCTTGTAAAGAGACACTTCTGTGGGTCCGTGTTCAACCTGAAGCCGACTCCGAATGAGAGAGCTCCAGGCGAGGTGTGCCCAGAGCAGGGCACATCAGCCCCCTGTCTTCTCATGCCAGGAGACAGAAACCAAGACACATCCAACAAGTCTGTCCATAAGAGACAGTGGCTTCTTGGCCTCCTTTCTGAGAATCAGGAACATAGAAATGAACTTTAAGTAGTGTGGTTTGTTGTTTTTTTTTTTAATGACAACCCATCCCTCATACTGTAGAAGGGAATCAGAGTAAATTCTGGACAGTGACTAACTGGACGGTGACTGGCTGGACCCAGGTCCCATACAGGAGGCTTTGGAACAAAGCTGGAAAGCTCTTACCTCCAAGTCAGGCAACATGAGAGCATGGCATTACTTCCTTTCAGAACGTGATAACTTGTCTTTTTGAAACTGGAAGTCAGACTCTCCTCACTCTTGACAGAAAACTCTTGTTTTCTCTGTTAATGTGCTCAGCTGTTTCTTCCCCTTGGGTTGCCTCTACCCTCACCTCCATATGGCAGATTCTCAGATCATTACCTCCAAAACCATCTTTCTTCCCTGTCTACAGCCTTGCATTTTCCAACTGCCTTTTGGCAGCAAGAAGTACAAATGATAAGAGAAGCCCATAGATCAGCTAAGTATCTCCGAAAGGACCTAAATAGTGACAGAGATGGGGAATCCCTTGGAAGACGGATGACCAGGAGCAGCCGAGGGAGACACCTGCTTGCATCCCATGGAGGCCGAGACAGTATGAGCAACATAGAAAAGTAGGCTCGGGATCTTCTTTCTCCTCCCAATACCTTCTTCCCCTGGCTTGAGGGAGAGTGCAGAGAGTTTGTGTGACTGGGGGGAGACACATAGGAGATATTTTCCTTCACACTCACCACTGTGAACTTGAAGAAAGAGCCTCAGTAGCGCTAAAGAGTAAAGATTTTCATCTCTCTCGTCTTCTCTCCTTCATGAGAGGGACCCACTTCTAACTTTTTTTGGAAATGCTGTAGATCTTCTCTTTGTTCTTCCTAAATAAAAGCTCTTTTTGTTACCCCCAAAAATGTAAAATATAGGCCAGGCACGGTGGCTCACTCCTGTAATCCTAGCACTCTGGGAGGCCAATGCAGGTGGATTGCCTGAGCTCACAGGGTTCAAGACCAGCCTGAGCAAGAGTGAGACTCCCATCTCTCAAAATAGCCAGGCATTGTGGTGGGCACCTGTAGTACCAGCTACTTAGGAGGCTGAGGCAAGAGAATCGCTTAAACTCAAGAGTTTGAGATTGCTATGAGCTGTGACACCACAGCACTCTACCGAGGGTGACAAAGGAAGACTTAGTATCAAAACAAAACAAAGTTGGGTGGCACCTGTGGCTCAGTGAGTAGGGTGCTGGCCCCATATACTGAGGGTGGTAGGTTCAAACCCAGCCCCAGCCAAACTGCAACCAAAAAATAGCCAGGCATTGTGGCGGGCACCTGTAGTCCCAGCTTCTCCAGAGGCTGAGGCAAGAGAATCACCTAAGCCAGGAGCTGGAGGTTGCTGTGAGCTATGATGCCATAGCACTCTACCGAGCATGACAAAGTGAGACTCTGTCTCTTAAAAAAAAAAAATAAAGTAGAATAAAAAATAAAGTAAAAAATACATAAAAAATCTACCTCGTAGAAGAAGGGTGGCCAAAGCAAAATTGGTTCTGCTTCCACAGTTTCACCTGCTTCCCAAATCAAGGCAAAGAGGTCAAAACCCTGGTCTTAACTTCCTCCAGGAAATGTTCTTAAGATTTTGTTCTCGATGTTCTTTTTGCCCACATTCCCTTTCCTTGGCAGGATAGGATATAACCCTTGCCCTCTGCCACTCAAGGCAGAATACAAACCAACCAAGCTCATTTAAATCAAAACTCTAAGAAATGAACAGCTGGCAGTTCTGATAAAAACTCAACACTTGACCCTGCACTCTGGAAGGTGCTCCTGAAAAATGAATATGAAAGAAATCAAAAAGCATTACCACCCTGGAGCCTCAAGTTTGAATTGCCTTTGGCTGCTAGTAATGGACAATGACTGCAGTGGTTTAAACAACTGAGAAATCTAATTTCACACATAAAAGAAGTCAAGGGCCAGTATGGCTGTCACTCATGAGACACCCTTCCTCCCCTGTCTTTACATCCTTAACACTGACTTCCGTCTTCAAAGTTACTGGTGTGATACGCCAGAGTTCCAACCATCATATTTCCATTCCAGACAGGAAGTAGGAAATCAACAGGGGAAAGGCAAAAAGTCACCTTTAGCTGCCTGATCCCTTTTTAGAAAACTTTTCTAGAAGGCTCATCCAACTTCTGCTTACATCATGTTGATCAGGACTTAGTTACATGGCTGTAGCTCAACAGAGACTGGGTAAAGTGATCAGCAGGGCGCGTTGCCACCCTGAACAAAAATGGGCCTCTTTTCTGTAGAATAAAAGGATGAGTATTGGGTAGACAACAATAGGAAAGGCTCGTTGAACTGGAAAACAAGAGATGAGGTAAACCTGGAACCCAGGGCAGTAAGAATTCCAGAACAAGAGAGGGATCCCAAAGGGGCTTGGGCTGATGCGTCACCAATGGGCAGAAGGTACAGGCTGCCAAGGGAAGTTCAGCCTGATGTCCCAGGGCTTAGGGGACTGACTTTTGATAGCTGTTAGGCCAATGGGCATCAGAGTTTTCAGACCATTTGTGAGAGCTAATTTTTTTTAACCTAAGACAGATGACAAACAATTCAATTTCTGTGTCACTATGATATTGTTATATAATAAAAATTCATACTTGGTTTTTATCCTCAGCTCTGAATTTCCTAAGGGATGGCATGAGAAAAACGTCTTTTATTATTCATAATCAGCCCCTTTCAACCATCCCTGAGTTTATTCTTATGAGATGATGCTTAGAGGATAAGGACCGGTTGCCACAAGGACAACCCTTTCAGTCCTACCCCTACTCCTCCACAAACCCCACCACTCATCACCCACCTTGGAGGATAGAAGAAGGGCTGGATGTTGAGTTTAATAACCAGTGGCCAGTGATTTCACCAATCATGCCTGCATAATGGAGCCTCCATAAAAACCCTAAGCTCGGACTTTGGAGACTTCCTTTATGATGAACACATGGAGGTGCTGGGTGGGTGGCATACCCACAGGGGATGGAAGCTCCACGCCTCTTCCTCATACCTGTCCTCTTCATTGCTTCTCTTCCATATGGCTATTCCTGAGTCTGAGGAATATCCTTTATAATAAACCGGTAATACTAAGTAAAGTATATCCTGGAGTTCTGCAAGCTTTTCTAGCAAATTATTGAACTCAAGAAATGGTTCAGTTTATAGCCAGTTGGTCAAAAGTACAAGTCACAGCCTGGTGTCTAAGGTAGAAAGAAGGCAGTCTTTTGGGACTGAGCCCTTAACCTGTGGGGTCTCTATTAACTCCAGGTAGTTAATGACATAATTGAATTGTACCACATCCAGTTGGTATCTGGAGAGTGGGGGAATTGATTGATGTGAGGGACAATCCCACACATTTGGTGTCAGAAGTGCTGAGTGGAAGAACAGTGTTGTTGGTTTTTTTTTAATTGCTCTGTGCAGACATTTGAAAATGGCAACTCACCCAGTCCTTTCAAAATATAATTTACTTCAAGTATGTAAAATACTTAGGGACAAAACAACTTGTAGAAAATGACTGAACTCTGCTGCAATTTAGCCTGGTTTTCTTTTTAAAAAGAAATAAGTAATGCTTATTTGTAGGGAATTTTCAAACCATTTTAGAGAGAGTGGAAGATAACTATCTGTGCATATACACTTCAACTAACAATGACAAATATATATATATTTTTTTTTATTAAGTCATAGCTGTGTACATTAATGCAATCATGGGGTACAATGTGCTGGTTTTAGATACAATTTGAACTATTTCCATCAAACTGGTTAACATAGCCTTCATGGCATTTTCTTAGTTATTGTATTAAGACATGTATATTCTACCCTTCTAAGATGCACCGTAGGTGTGGTCCCACCAATTACCCTTCCTCCACTCATCCTCTCCTCTCCCGTCCCTTTCTCCTTTCCCCATATTCTTGTGCTATAATTGAGTTATAGCTTTCGTATGAAAGCTATGAATTAGTTTCATAGTAGGGCTGAGTACGTTGGATACTTTTTCTTCCATTCTTGAGATACTTTGTTAAGAAGAATATGGTCCAGCTCCATCTATGTAAACATGAAAGAAGTATGGTCTCCATCTTTCTTTAAGGCTGCATAATATTCCATGGTATACATATACCACAATTTATTAATCCATTCATGGGTCAATGGGCACTTGGGCTTCTTCCATGACTTAGCAATTATGAATTGGGCTGCAATATACATTCTGGTACAAATGTCTTTGTTATAATGTGATTTTTGGTCTTCTGGATATATACCTAGTAGAGAAATTGTAGGATTGAATGGCAGGTCTACTTTTAGATCTCTAAGTATTCTACAAACATCTTTCCAAAAGGAACATATTAGTGTGCATTCCCACCAGCAATGTAGAAGTGCTTCCTTTTCTCCACATCCTTAAAAATTTCATTCATAAAACTGACTTTGAATGGGAAAGGGGTGGGGTCTGAACTGTTTAGAGTTCTTAGAATTTCAACATTTGACAACGACAAGTGTCAAGGACAAGATTAGATGTCATAGTGATCAAAACTTTTCTAGTTTTGCTAGCCTTATGTATTAAAGGAGGCCTGTCCCAAAACTTAAAGCTTAACCTTACCCAATTCATCAGTTTAAAGAAGAAACAAAGCCTACCTTTGACAGTTTTGAAATGTTGATTTCTGACAACTGGCAAGATAATTCTTGAATATTTTTGTACAAATTGAAATGATCATTGTAGGTCCTTCAAAAAATCTACCCAAATTTCACACCTATATCTAAGCATGTAAGAAGTCTATATTGATATTCAGTCTCCTTGATCATTGCCTTCATTTGGAATTGCAGTTTTATTTGGATAAGTGTTCATAGTCGATGTTGGCCTAATTTTTAGGGTGCGAACATTTTAATCCTTACTGATTTTCAAATACCTATCCATTTCCTTTTTGACCCAGATCTAACTGGCTCAAAAGCCCTGATGCCGATTCTGACCAGCTCTTCCGCATGGTGGCAGAGGTCTTCATCCTGTGGTGTAAATCGCACGTAAGGACACATTCGGGCCCTGGACTTAGGACAGTGGTGACAAGTGGCAACCTTGGCAAACTTCATTGTAATGATTTCTTTTTTTTAACTTCCCCTCATTTAGAACTTCAAGAGGGAAGAGCAAAATTTTGTGATTCAGAATGAAATTAATAATTTGGCATTTTTGACTGGAGACAGCAAAAGCAAGATGTCAAAAGTAAGTCCTTAGAAATCAGTGACAAAGCCTCTTCAACCTTGACCTCAGTCATGACTTAGATCCATTTTATACACATAGTTTGTGGGGTTTAACACTGTACTATATAACCAATAGCCTCTGCTGCTATTTCTTTGAGAACCAACCAGAAGAAACTGCTCTCAAAATAAGCATGGTCATCACATTTTATGAATAAACAGTTGCTTGTGTGTCAAAAAGTTTATGTTCCACGACTTGCCTAAGGCATTTGAGAGGTCTCCATAATAGAAGCTGCTCTTTGTAGCTTTAAAATAGAATATTTCCAGTGTAGGTAAGCTACAAAAAAAAAATACCCATGCCTAGACTCACGTTTTCACTAGCAAGGAAGAGATGGTCTTGCTTTGAAGATTTCAACTGCACATACTCTTACGTGATGCTTGTTTTCCTGTGTCTGGAACAGCCAATAGCCATTTTATTTCAGCTGTGTTGACCTCTTAATGCCTTTTGCTTCTTTTTCATGACGGTTGCACCCAGAAAGTCAAACATTTGTCCTTCTCCCTGCAGGAAATGTTTGAAAGAAAGCATACCAGACATGTGTCTGAAAAAAGAGAGGAGTGTAGCAGGAATATAAGAGGTGGAAATTGGCCTCCCCCAGCCCCTCCTCCTGAGTTAGGTCTGTACAGTGAGGCTTTCTTTATTTGGAGAGATGTTCAGACACACCCCTTCAGGTGTACATCCAAAAGCAAAGCCTATTTACATGTAATATTTTGTTATCAGGCATCATGGCTCACCATTGATTCTGTTGACCCAAGAAATGTGCCTCAATGAGGGTTGATTGTATATGTCAAGTATAAGTGATATGTGGTACCTGAGATCTGTACCCCTCTCATTGCCAGTACAGGGCTGGTTGCCTTGGACAGACACAAAGGTGGAGTGTGCATGGGGACCCCTCAGAAGTGAAAGATGGGAATCATGGGTTTGTAACAAAGCCCTTGGACATCTTTCCAAATAACCATTTTGGATGGAGGATTCATGTATGTAAGCTTCAAACAACAGGCTGCTAGGACACCAAAAATGAAAACTTCAGCACCTAGAGCTCCACCAGGCATAGCTAGCTCTGGTTGCCTGTAAGCACTCAGAACTTTCTAGCCTTTTCAACCTTTAGTTAAATTGACACAAATGCCTCTTCCATCTTCCAGAAGTTGACCTTAGACTTCAGAATACACTTTAAGTATACATTAGAATACATTTCTAGCATACATTGTTTAATAAATCTTAACAAACAAAACTATACATATACACACCAGAGGGATCACATTCAGGAGGAATATTTGCTGCCAAGGAGCCTTATGGTGGATGCTTTTGTGCTTTAGATAATTGTGTTTGTTTTTTCAAAATTATTTCCTATGCTCTAAACAAATCTGTTGCTCCCGTGAGGCACACAAGGTAGGCTTTTTCAGATCTAGCTCCCTGGGACCTCTGGCTTAAGTTTCCTCTGCCAGGCCTTCTTTTTAATTATTTTAATTCTTTTTAGAGAGAGGATCTTGCTCTGTCACCCAGATGGAATGCAATGTTGCAATTATACCTCACTAACCTCAAACTCCTGGGCTCAAGCGATCCTCCTATCTCAGCCTCCTGAGCAGCTGAAACTACAGGTGCACATCACTGCACCCAGCTAATTCTTTTAATTTTTTTTTTAGAGATGGGAGTTTTGCTAGGTTGCCCAAGCTAGTATTGAACCCCTGACCTCAAGTGATACTCCCACCTGGGCCTCTCAAAGTGCTGGGATCACAGTATGAGCCACCATGCCCAACTGTGTATGGTCTTCTTACAGCTGTCATGGGTTTTTCTTTGACCCCCCTCTCCTTACAGAAAATCAGTAAGTCCCAAGCAGGTTCCATAGTGTCTTCAACTTGGGGTGGATCCCCAGGCTCAGGCCTGAACCAGCTAGCATCCATTGGGATTGGCAGGGGATGGCCACCAAGCAGGGGAAACAACTCTGATACAAGAATTTAGATCTTGGATGGGCAGAAATGGCAAAGACGTCTTCAACCCTCTGGTGCTAAATCAATGCTCAGTGTCAGAAAGAGATGAAGCTTTGGAAAATGGCATTTGAAAACCCACCTACTAACAGACTAACCTGACCTTTTTTTCATTCACATCTCTGAATAAGAAAAAGGGGACACTTGTCTTATCAGAGGGTGGTCATGTTCAGAATCTGAGCCTCTTCCCTGTTGGTAAGGTTAGTCTGCAGGAACAAACTCTTTCCTTTCATTTCCATGGACATTCCGATGGAAATAGGTATGCCAATTCTTTGCTGAGATAGGGTCTAAATTATTGACAATGTAACAAATGAAAGGACACTCCCTAGATATGAATAATACTTGCCATGCTCCTCGGGGTAATAAATATTCATAATTGTTCCTGTTGCCTCAGTGGAGACTCAGAGTATAGCAGTAAATAGAATGGAAACTGAAAGAAAGCTAAGTGTTACCCCCAAGGTACTTTATAGCTACAACCTTGAATCATTCACCAGTCTGTAGAATGGGGTTGAGCTTACTACCTGACTTCTCCCAGCTCTACTAAGATGTTCTGGTTAAAGTTAGTTTCAATGGGTATCTCTAGAATAGAATAACATTTGATAAATGTAATGCATTATTTCAGATAAAGAGATACCATAGCTCTAATAAATAGCAATTCATGGCTGTTTCTGGTAATTTTTTTGGATGTAGAATTGCATATTGAGGGGCCAAGGAAGACGGTATTCTCTCTTAGTGGTTGAATCCCCATTGCCTTTGCTGCCCCTCAATTAGATGTTCTCTCTACCACCTGATCTGAATGGTCACCTGTGCTTGCTTTCACCTCCACTCTTTACTGAATCCTGGTGTTGTATAAATGAAATTGGCCTCTATGCACATGGCAGGCTTTGTGGAGGTGTGTGTGTGAATGCAGCATGCCACACACCCTGCCTATGCCATTACCAAAGGAAAGGAAGTAGAGAAAATACACAGTGGGCCTCCCTGCTCCTACCAGATTAACTGAGGATCAGTTCAAAGGTGTTATTTTTCTGGCAGGTAATTCAGATTTTTGTAAAGACCTCATTGTAAATTTTGTTTATATAACACCAGTTTGCAAATATATGTCAAGCTAAATATAACTAAGCTGAGCAAGTTTTGTTTTTGTTTTGTTTTTAAACTTGTTTTGTTTTCTGGCAAAATGGCAGCAGCTTCCTCGGAGGGGAATGGTAAGTTAGAACATCTTTAGCTCAAGAAATGCCAGTTCCTTGACCAAAGTTATAAACAATAAAATAAAAAATGCTGCGGTGCAGGAAATGTTAGAGTACATCATGGTTCAAAGCCACTGCACCGCACAGAGCGTGATTTCAGGGGTTCAAGGGGGCAGAAGGATTCTAGAAAAGATCTTTGAGATGTTGAGGGGTATTCCACATGTGTGAGCTTGCTCTTTGCTCCCAGCTCCGCTCTCATTCACTCTCCTCTCTCACTCACTCTCTCCTCCCATCTCTTTTCTCTTTTATTTTTATTCCCTTTGTTCTTGCACTTCTGGGTTGTGCTCACAGGTGCCCTGGCAGGACTCCCCTCCCACCCCCAACACACACACACTGTCACACGCTGCCTCTCCCTTCTCCCACCCCCTTCCTCCCTTCTCTCACTGCTCTCCTTCCTTTGTGCTCAAAGCACAAGCCTGAGCTTTCTCTCCCCTCCTCCTCTCTCTCCCTCCCACCTCCACCCTTCTCCCCCCCTCCCAGCTCCCCCCTGCTCCTTCCCTTACTCCCCCTCTCCCCACTCCCTTTCTCACTCACTTCTCCCTCCGTCTCCCCCTCTCTCCTCTCCTTCCTATCCCACCTCCTCCCCCCTCCTCCCCCCTCCTTCCTATCTCCACCTCTCTCTCTACTCCCTCCCCCTCCTCCCCTCTCTGCTCCTCTCCACCCCTCCCCTCCACCTTTCCCTCCCTCAGTCTCAGACTACCAGAAATTCTCCTTTCCTCTAATATTTAACGTTGGGTTGAGTTCTCTTCACCCGACGCACCCCCAGGGGGGATAAGAACTTCCCATAGCACAGTCTCGCCTTTGTTCAGAAGCCTGATGCAAAGTCTCCTCTTCAAACTCCCTCGTCCCTTAAGTCTGTGTTGTTTCCTGAAGTTCCATACATAACATCATCAGTTTGATTATAAACTACTGGAGAGACTTTATGATCTAAGCGTGGAGAAATGAAATGATCTTGAAAGTATAGGAATTGGTAAGTTTCTATTTAGGAAATAAAGTTTCAGCCAACCATTTTGTTTTAAAAAAGCGTTTCCAGCATTAGAGAATTGCCATGAGTTAACTAATTTTAGCAACATATGAGGAAAAGAATGAAATTAGCAGGTAGGAGCTTTTGACCTAAGGTTTGTTTTAAGATCACAGCACAAGAAGGGAGATGCTCCATCCTTTGGGTTATGGGGTTTTCCTGGGTTTCACCTTAGATGTTTCTAGTCTTTTATTATTATTATTTTTTTTTAAGCAAGCCTTTTAGCAGAAGCAGAAGGGTTTTTCCCTTAGCTCGGGTCTATCCTCTCTTTTTGTTGCCACAGATCTGGGTTTGGCAATGCAGTGGGTCAAAGAAAGAAGTAAAATTGGGGTCTTTATTTAAGTGACCCCATTGTCTTTGGCCCACCCAGGCGAAAGGGGGGAGGTGGAAGGGCAAAAGCTTCAGATCTAGAGACTTCATGTGAGTGGGCAGATCTGACGGCCACTCTGGGAGGGGTCTGAGCACAGCACACTCTGAAAGGCTGGTCTGCGAGTTGACCCTCCCCCTGGGGTAGATTGCTTGGGCTGGATATAACTCCTCGGGGCAAATTAACCTCCATTCTAACCTGGCACTCACTCTTCATGCCCTGCTCAACTGGCCTCCAGCATGGTTGAGTTTCTGTTGTGTTGGCTGAGAAACTAGGGCTAAGAAGGGATGACTAACATGTTGTACCTATGCCTTGGGCCCTGCTTTCACTGACTAACTCTTCTCCTTGTTTCTTTTCTTTTGTCTTTCCACACAGGCCATGCAAGTAAAGGTACAGGTCAAATGCATGACGTGTCTTTTCTGTCCTAGTCTTAGAGGTGCCAGGCTCTGGCCCCCTCTGCACAGTGATCACCATGGGGGAGGTGCAGAATGGATATTCCCACCTGGAGGTCCCCAGGCCTGCTTCAGGGAAGACAACTGCCTGTCAAAGAGTGAATGTAGGCCTACCCACCCTTGGAATGGGGAAGCCGGGAAAGCCAGCCAAGCCTCGCCCTGACCGAGGTCTCCCTTGCCCAGCTGCCGTCACAGCAGCCCCACACCAGCAGACATAGGGACGACTGACTGGGCTTCAGAACCCTCGGGACTTCTCCTTATGGAGCCACCCAGGGGCAGAGTCCTGTTTTCTGCTAGTGGTCTCAGCCCTTTCATACTGTACACGTTCTGCCTCTGACACAAGAATCCTAGGGTTCAAAGAGAGTCTTCCAAGGACCAAACTCAGGGTTTTGAAGTCAGGAGATAACCATGAGTTTTTGCATAAAATGTGCATATGCTGGAGTAAACCCTGGGACGGTTTTCCAGTTGCCCTACAAGTTATGATGTAGAAATTTTTCCCTTTTGTTCATCAATGTCTATCTACTGCCTTTGTCCCAAGTCCACTAGTCTAAGGTGTGTGGTGGAGAAAGGGAACAAGGTCACATGCAACTCCTACTTAGAGGAGGAAAACGGAGCCCGGGCAGGACAGATTCTGTCTGGATGTTGGCTCAGCTGCTCTCTTGCTGTGTGACCTTGGAAAAATAACTAAACTTCCCTGAGCATCCTGTTCTCATTTACTAAACTGAAGGTTGTTGGCAGGGTTATTAGTATTTTATGCATTGGAGTCACATCCTTTATGCAGCATTTATGATTAGAAGAACATAGGATCAGCCAAATCAGAGTGTGAGCAGGAAGCAATTTAAATTATGTGATCAAATCCACATAGCTCTGTTTTTGCACATATTTACTTGAAAGTACACTATGTATTACCATTGACATTCTAGTTTTATGTATACATGATGCCACATAGTTTACATAAACATAACCAAGTTCTAGTTTTTAATAGATGATCGAAAGCATTTGCAAAGGTAACTATACTATAAGTGAGTTTTGCTCTGAGAACGACCTTTGGAATTCTCATCTGATGGTAGAATGTGTAAGGTCCCTGCAGCACTCAGGAGATGCCAGGACACCCCGCCTTCACGTGAACCTGCTTTCACCCTCTGCTATGTTCTGAAACACAAAAGGCTTCCTTCTCTCAGCCTCCTCTCCTTCCGCTCCCCTGTCCTGAGGCTGACTGATGTTTGGGAGCACCAGCACCCCTACCACCAGCAGACTCGTCTGGCAGTGTCTGGCCAGCCCGGGTTCTGCTGGCCAGGGGCTGCAATGTCTGTGACAGAACCACCTGAAGGTGCAGCTGCCACGGTGTGGTGGAACAACTCACAGCCTTTTCCAGAGTGTCTGTTAATAGTTATGAAAGTCTTTCATGTTTTGCAAAGTAATTTAAAGATATTAGTCCTAAGGCAGTGTTAACCGTGGCCTTCCACTTCTCTTCAGAAAGCTCATTAAATGAGTTCACCCAGCCCAGGAGGCCTGGATCTCGAGTGCCACTTCTGGGAGAGGGATCTGGCCTTCCCCTGCTCCCAGAGCCCTGCTGTGTGTTACTGTGAACCACAGCTGCAAAGTGTCCCTCTCCCTAGCGGTCTTTAACTTGCTTCAGGCTACCCAGCCCTCCCTACCTCGTTCAGCTAAAGCACAGTCCCACAAGCAGGGCCCCAAGTGGTCATCCTGGCTCCTTTGCCGCTGGGCACTGTGAAACTCAAGTCACCGCAGTGCCTGGTTTCCTTGACCCCGTCTGGATCCACCATGTGTGGTGGAGGCTCAGGGTCCTCAGGGGTGCTTGGGGCTGCCACAGCGCTATGGCCCAGGGTGTTTGGTTCCTCACTCAGTGAACCATCTCGGAGAAGGATGAGAAGGCATAAGCCAGAGATGAGTACAAATACCCAGGAACTCCGGGAGTTCTTTTCTTTCATGCTGTCAGTTTTTCTCCTAACTTCCCCCAAGCCAGATCCTAAAGCAGTGTGGGAATTCACATGCCCTGTGGAGGGGAGGTGCTCTGAAACACCAGCTCCTGCCTTGGAAACATAGAGCAGATGCCCTGTGGGGGACACTCTTACACATCTGTACTGACTCCCCAGCATCAGAAATCTTACTTCTTTTCTGGGATCATTTTGTCAGTGATTAAGTCATTCTTTTTGCGAAACGCTTGTTTATGGGTTCATTCAGGCCAGAAGTGAGTGAGCCAAGACCACAGGTGTCTGTGATATGTGTCTGGTCACGTGGTCTTGTGTGCATGCACGGAAGGAGGCGGCTCAGGGTCACAGCTGGTCTTTTTACAGCTGGTTTGTCTTTGTCTAACACACCTTCCCTTTACCGTGCTTGGAAGTGTACTGACAGAGCCACAAGGAGGCAGGTGGCCTCTGAGATGAGGCAGTTCCTTTCGGAGTGTCACTGAACCCCTCTCTGTTTATTTCAACATCATCTCCTAGTCTGGAGGACAGGACCAGGAACGGAAGAAGACAAAGCGAAGGGGAGACTTATATTCCATCCAAACCTCCCTGATCGTGGCTGCTCTCAAGAAAATGCTGCCCATCGGTTTGAATATGTGCACCCCGGGCGATCAGGAGCTGATCTCCCTGGCCAAGTCACGCTACGGCTATGTGAGCTGCCCCTCCGACTGCACCGAGCGTGTACGGCGGGTGGTGGGAGCGAAAGGGGCTCCGCTCCTGAAGGGTCCGTCCTACTCCCGTGCGGGCGAGGGGGGAGACAAACAGAAATCAAGGTGCACAAAGGCCACTGCCCTCATTTTCAAAGCTGGTTTGGGGGTCAATGTGTGCCCTTGGCATTTTTTCTGTGGTTCTCCTAATAACAATCCTGGCGAAACTGTGCGTTAACTGTCCGCACGTCCCCACACCCCACACGCAGTTCCATGGTGATCCCTAGAGTACAATTTGACATCTCTTTCCACAGAGGGACACAGATGAAGAGGTCAAGGAACACCTGCGGAATAACTTGCACCTGCAGGAAAAGGTGAGCAGACAGCGAGAACTCAGGAACTCGCGTGGGCTCCTCAGCAGCAGGCGCCATCCTCTCACATGGTTCACCAGTGCTCCTTAAATGTGTTCTGAAAAAGTTTTGGTAGGACTAGCTCTGGGCTATTTAATCATTTTTAACTTTTAGGAAAAGATGTTTTTACTGATACATAAACTGCCATTGATTTGGGGGGTTTGACTTGAATTTTTGTTCTTTCCTTTGCTTTTACAAGGAGGATGCAAAGAGGCATCCGTTCACCGTGTCTTCCCACGTCCCATTATGTGAACGCCAAGCGCAGGAAGGGGATTTAGATTCGGTCTCAGAGTGTACTGACCGTCAATCTCGTCAAACAGAGAAATGGACACCACCAGGGTGGGGAAGCTTTAGCAACACCTTCTCCAGATCGATTGTAAAACAAAATGATTTTGTGTCTGAGTTGGTATAATAAGAAACTAAAGATATAATTCGGATTTTAAAGGCTGTTTGAAATGTTCCCAGGCCTGTGAATCTCAACAACTGTTCCTCAGATACATTGTGCCCTAAGACGGAGAGCTAAGCCAACACAAAAGCCTCTACTTTCCACCCCAAACATATAGAAATGGTGGATAAATATACATAGTCTACTAGAAAAAAGGCAGTAAAAAGAAATCCCAAGTTCCAAAAGAAAGAAAACACACTAAATCAGGAGAAGCTAGGCTGTTGGGAGAACTCAGAGTTCTCTAGGCCAAATGGTATTGTGGAGGCTGGGTTTTTTAATAATATTAAAGAAAGAGGCATGTGGGATCTAATTACCCATGATGTGCATAAATCAGAGTGGGAAACTTACATAAAATTAACCTTGAACCAGTCAGTGAAATGCATGAATATTCTGCAGACACAACTATTAAACCACTTGGAGAGTCTCCACCTCCTAAAATATGGACTGAGATGGCAATAAATAGAACTTCCCCTAAAGACAAGTTTATATTAAAAAAAAAATTACAAAGCACATAAGGAAATCTAGCACCATTAGATGGTCAACATTTGAATTAAAGAGAATAATTCAAGCATAAGGAGCTTTAGAAAGGGATTTAAAGATAAGTATAATTAAAACAGATAAAGGAAGCAATAGAATCTGTAAAGAAATAATTGGACATTATCTTTTTAAAAAGGAGAAGGGAAGGATCGGTTTTATAAAAGACCTCATAGTGATTATAAACATTAAAAATAGTCATTAAAATTAAAAACCTAATATATGGATTAAAAAAATGGGTTAGACACAACTGAAAAGTGAATTTATAAATTAGAAGTTTGCTTTAAGGAAATTATCCCAAATGTAGCACAGAGAGATAAAGGGATGGGAAATGTGCTACGGGAGAATCAGGAGACAGGGACGCTAGAATCCGAAGTTCCTACAGAACATCTAGAGCAGCGGTTCTCGACCTGTGGGTCGTGACCCACGGGACCTGTATTAAAGGGCCGCAGCATTAGGAAGGTTGAGAACCACTGATCTAAAGTGTCCAGAAGATGACCACAGAGGAACTGAGAGAAGCAAGAGGGTGTTCATTACTATGCAACCATGCAGGAGTAAAAGGCTTTTGCAGTATGAGGTATAGGAACTGGCTCGTCTCACAGGTATGCTTCACTTTTCAGTCTGATGACCCAGCTGTAAAATGGCAACTGAATCTCTACAAGGATGTTCTGAAGAGTGAAGAGCCTTCTAATCCAGAGAAGACAGTAGAACGTGTGCAGAGAATTTCAGCGGCTGTCTTCCACCTGGAACAGGTAAGCAGTCTCTGCCCCGAGGAGGGAGGAGGCCAAGCCACGCTGGAGAAGACAAACCTCCTGTCTTCACTCAGCTCTCAGTTCCAAGTGCCCTTGTGAGACGGCGCAAACAAGGAGCAAAGATTATCCCAGATCGCCCCAAGTATCGTCTTGGTGCCTTGCAATACCACTAAATAGACTGAGGCCCCTCAATTCCTCACCCTTCCAGTGCTTTACAAATTCTTGCCATTAGCTCAAATGGCCCAGTTAAGTACCACAGCATTTATAAAGCTGCTGTTAAGCAATAAATGACTAAATAGAGTTGGACAAAACAAGAAAAACTAAGAGGGTGGCTCAAAGGAATAGGGCACCGACCCCATATACCAGAGGTGGTGGGTTCAAACCTGGCCCCAGCCAAAAAAAAAGAAAGAAAACCTAAGACCTTTGCAAGCTTAATCATCTACTGCTGGGTACGTTTTGCCAGCTGTCATTGAGAAACCAAACTTCTTCCAAGGTTAAGAAATCTGGGCTACAGATGACTATCTTCGGCCACTGTTGCAGAATTTCTTTACCCCAAGTCCTTGATCTCAGATATTCAAAGAATGAACCCACCAGACAGCACAGATAAGGGACAGGATAGTTTCTTGACAGAGAAAGGAATAGAGAACCTTCTTTCTGTTGAACCCAAGTGGGAAGCCCCCACTGGGCCTTCTGTCTAGGGGTTCATATACTGCCTTGGAGCAGGGGGTCTTGGGAATGTGTGTCACACTTGGCCAGGAGCCGGCAGGAAGTATGTTGTTTAGCAAATGAATAGAAACGGTCTTCTCAGTCTCTGTCCCAAGTGAGGATGCAAGGTACATGTTTTTCACTCCTTGGGGAATGCCCAAATGAGATACCTACTGATCAGCCTGTTCTCTGACCATGACTCCAGAGAATGCAGTCTGGAAAGGCCTGTTTGCCCAGGCCTAGAAAATGCAGGGTTCCTTATCCAGCTCTAAATAGGGAAACCCAGTATCACCACCAGAAGATCAGCCATAGTGCGTACCTCCCCGTGTGAATTCTCCTCAGGTGGAACAGCCTTTGAGGTCCAAGAAGGCTGTCTGGCACAAACTGTTGTCAAAGCAACGGAAACGGGCGGTGGTGGCCTGTTTCAGGATGGCCCCTCTCTACAACCTGCCAAGGTAAGGATTCCATCATTTTTCTCTGGCTCTCCAGCCAGTGATGGGAATTGAGGTATCCTCCCAGAGCTGTGCTCTCTTCTGGCCCTTACACTCTTGATCCAAGGAATAGAAATTGAAGTCCTTGTCCTACGGACCTGCAGCTATCTACATAACATAGGGCCTGCTAAGGCCATCAAGGTAAGCATACACACTGAACCCAGATGAGATTCCCCAGCACCCATGCCTCTTTAGCTGTCCATTTTGCACTGTAACGTCCACCAAGTTTTATATACAATTTGAAATATTTTCTTTTTTTTTGTTTTGTTTTTTGCTTTTTGGGTTTTTTTTGTAGAGACAGAGTCTCACTTTATTGCCCTTGGTAGAGTGCTATGGTGTCACACAGCTTACAGCAACCTCCAACTCCTGGGCTTTGGCGATTCTCTTGCCTCAGCCTCCTGAGTAGCTGGGACTACGGGTGCCCACCACAACACCTGGCTATTTTTCTGCTTTACAGGTCGGCTGAGGCCGGGTTTGAACCCGTCACCTTCGGTATGTGGGGCCAGCGCCCTACTCGATTAGCCACATGCGCCACCCAATTTGAAATATTTTCATCAAACTGATTAACATAGCTTTCATGTCGTTTTCTTAGTCATTGTGTTCAGACGTTTATATTCTACATTTAGTAAGTTTCAGCTGTACCCTTCTAAGATGCACCGTAGGTGTGGACCCACCAATTACTTTCCCTCCACTCATCCTCCCCCCTCTCCTACCCTCCCTTGCCCCCTACCCCATATTCTTGTGCTGTATATAAAAACCAACCCATTGTACCCCATGATTGCATTAATGTACACAGCTATGATTTAATTTAAAAAAAAAAAAAGTAGATCAACATTCACTGTAATCAAAGTTCTTTCTGAGAGGTGATCTAGTCCACATTTTCAAGTAGCTGGAAGAAAGTGTTTACAGATAATCTTTAGATTAAATAAAATTGAGAACATGCTAAAAAAAGAAAAAAAAAAAGTCCACCAAGTTAGCATACGGAGACTCTCTGCTGTTGCCAAGGTGGAAATCTCTGTGAGATATAAAGGCTTCTGGAAAAAAGGAACTGTTTTCTAAAACACTTTACTCCAAATTCCATCAGCAGGTCAAAAGGTATTTCTCTGCTCAGGCACTTGATGTAAAAATTATCATTTCCTCAGCAGGAACTGAAATATAACTTGAGAATCTTTTGGCATCCATACTTGCCGTCAAGATATAGAATGGCTAGAGATGCCCCAGGAGGCCCATCACGGGCATGAGGCCTTTGCCTGAGTGTTTTGGCTTCTACCTTAAACCAAAAGATATTTGATAGCTTTTCTGAAAAGCCTGTGTTTACATCCTCTGCCAATATAGGAGAGGGTGTCAGTGACAGATGGGGCCAGTGATGACCCTGCCTCTGTGTCCCTGTTGACTTTGCAACATTTCCATCCTCAGACTGATCATGCAAAGCTGCTAAGGTCAGGCCTATGATTTTATTAAAAGCAGGCAATTTTCAATCAATAGGAACATTCAGGAAAAGTAAAGTAACTGGGACAAGTATATTCTGAATCTCATATAAATAAATGTGTTTGTTTGGAATATTAGGTAGAGAACTATTCCTATATGTGACATTTTGCTTTCATCAAACTTGGCCATCATTTGTCCAGAGTGTCCTGTAACTGTGGCCTGAGTCAGCAGGCCCACCTGGGCTTTCCTAGTTACGATCTTTGAAGATAGTTGAAAATCGTGGCCTCAGAAACACGCACCTGCTCCAACAGATTTCTCTCGAGAAAATAGGTTACTGTCTTTGAAGAGGAATGATGCACCACTAAATCAAATAGAATTCATGAATAAAATGCTGAAAAATTAATCAGGAAAAGACCTCAGCTATAAGCACATGTCTCCAGGGCCAGGACAGCTAGGCAGAAACTACATCTCTCAAAAACAAGCATTTTTTTTTTTCTAAAATCACTAACCACCAGTTAGTACTCTACCTTGGATATTTAGACTGCTCCTTCAGCAGTTTTACATCTGTGTGGGTGAGATAAAGCCCAGAATTCACTGTGGCTTTGACAGAACATGGCCATCCCGGGCCCCATTGTTTCAGAGGAGTTGCCCTGGGTATTCTCTTTAGCGTGGAGGATTGTAAGTAGGTTTCATAACAACTAACTGAGAAGCTGATGATGGAGGCAACTCCTCTTCTCTGCTTTGTGATGATCTGAACTGCATGGACGCTTCCAAACTAAAGGGCTAACAGGAATTATTTTGTTATGTGGAAACTGTTTCTCTGATGTTAGTTTTTAAAAGAAAACCTGTATGCTTTTCTCCAGACACAAAATTAACAATTTCTTCCTGAGCACCTTTCAACTGGTTTGGCTGGAAAAGGTTAATGAAAAAACTCAGTATGACAGGCTTATACCTGTTTTAATGGTAATGTAACTTGTGGAGAGACCTGCCCATTCTCTGCACATTCCTCCTTTCTTAACCATGAATTAACATTGCCATAAAAAAAAACCCCACAAATTTGTACAATTTTTCAAAAAAAACTCTGATTGGTCAAGTTTTGAAAAAAGACAGCGGGGACTATCTTCTACCAAAAACCACGGCCAGGTCTTAATGGCTCCAGTAATGACTCTTACCTTCCTGTCCTCCCCCTTTCCCTGTTCACCATTCTTCTGACGTTTGGTAAACAGGCAGCTGCTACATGGTGGCTAATATTCCCAGAGGCAACCCCGGCCTAGAGAGGGTTTCCCAGATACGAGGGGCATAGCTAGAATCCGCCAGGCATGTGGAGAATGTGCTAATGATGTAACATGCCCAGCCTCTCCTCACTTATAAAACCTGGAGTGGGGGGTTTACTTGCTACTGTGGTTACTTGGAGAATAAAATGAAGCCACACTTTGGTGTCTCCAGTGTATCTGAGACTAAAGCACTCACCGTCAGCATGATTTAGATCAGATTACCTGGACGGGTACTCAGCCTAAAGGAATCACTAAACTGCCATGTGACGCAAACACTTCAGGATGGTGGCTTGACCTAATGATACGGTTTTCATTAGAGGGGAAATGTGAAGACCAGAGCAGGATGACGGGTTCCACCATGTCTTGCACTGACGTTTGTTATTTTCAGAAGGTTCTTCAATATTCAGGAACCTTCACGGTAGAAGGTTCTGGTTTCTTTGCAATGAATGAATGCTGCTGGCCACCCTGACCAATCAGAAGATAAGAATTGTACAAAAGTCTGTCCGGCTTACTAACCATGAACTGCCGAACTAAAAGAACCTGTTCCACGGCTCCCCCTTGACCTCACTCTCACCCCTTCCGCTCAGGCACCGCTCTATTAACCTCTTCCTCCATGGCTATCAGAGGTTTTGGATAGAAACAGAGGAGTATTCCTTTGAAGAGAAACTAGTTCAGGATTTGGCTGTAAGTACTGACTCGACTGGGAGCAGATGTGAGTGTGAATGAATTTGATTTTTGTCCTCATGTGTGCGCTTCTAACAGCTAATGTTCACAAAGAATCCAGTATATAGATCTGAAAGGAACTAGCTGTGGAAATTCTCAGGGGAGGCCCTGGCTAATGGTCCTAAGAGCCAGAGGATGAATTTTTCACTTGGAGGTGCTAATACTCTTCTCATCCTCATCCCTGTGAACCACTACTGTTTCCTGAGATGCACGGTTGTGTCATGGGGAGTCTGTGCTCAGCTAAGTTTTGTGCACTGTTGGTTACAGGCGGACACCCCAGCCAAAGCCCCACATCTCTAATCAGTAGCTCTGCTTTGGGGAAAACGCATCTAAATACCTTCCTGGCATTTCACACTTCTGTGTTTGGCCCTTCAGGAAGTTTCGTATGTCCTGTTTCTAAGAGATCTCATTGTCTCAAACCCCTTGAAATGACACACAAGGAGAACAGGGCTATTGCGGAGGCATCACGGAGCCTCTTCCTGGTTCAGCAATAAGATAAACCCTCCCCTGTTTTGTCTACCCCTCCATGTCTCACCATGATTCTTTTTCTCTTTCTTCCATTTATCTTTTCTCCTCGTCAGCTACTGTCTCCATTAGTCCTGCCCTGTGTTTCTCATGTTCACTCTGTTCCACGTCTTTCTTTCTTTCTTTCCCCATCATCCTTCGTTTCTTTTCCTCTCTCCAGCTTTTTCCTCTCATTTTTCTTTCATTTATTTTTATGTCCTTCACTCTCCTCAACCATTCGTGTCGGTGTGAAGACACCTCCTTGGTTTCCCCAGTTCCTTGCTTAGTGTGAAGTGAACGGTGCACACCAGTTCAGTCCTCTGCTTCTTAACCACCCTGCTGGTTCGGCTACTGCTTGAAACCCACTTTCACCTTGGGCATTGGCTTCTGCTTCCCTTTCTGTAAAGGAGACGGCGAAAAGATGTGATAAGAGAAGTGGAGGCGACAGCTCTCGGTAGCAATCAGGATTTTAGATTCAAGAGTGAGGTTCAGAAGGAAATATTTTGCTGGGTGGAGTCTAGAATAGTATTAGACCCCGAACAGGCCCCACTGCTTCATAATTCTTACCCCACCGCCATCTCCAGCTCAGCTCTCCAAGAGAAATTCCGGGTGTTGGCCAGAGAGACCCAGTCTCGGGTGACCCTGCGGGGTTTCCTTCCCAAACTCGGGTGCCCAGAGCTTGCATGAGAGTTCTGCTGACTGAGGTCTATAGCTCTTCCCCATAGTCAGCCTTTTGCTTTTCCTTTTGTTTTGACCTAAAACTGGAATGTTTATTTGATTGGCTGGGAAAAAATATGTACGTGTATCCCAAACCTTGCTTTCATAGGGCTTCTGTCCTGAAATAAAAGTGTGACGTGGTGGGTTCCTTTTGTGCTTTTAGTCTGATGCACTCTGTGCCTTGCGCTCTGCCTTCTCTCTGTCCGCATGCAGCTACATGGTGTGTGATGAAGTTCACGCCTAAAGCCTGTCTGTGTTGGTTTGTGTAGAAATCACCCAAGGTGGAAGAGGAAGAGGAAGAAGAGACGGAAAAGCAGCCTGACCCGCTCCATCAGATCATTCTCCATTTCAGCCGCAATGCTCTCACAGAGAGGAGGTCAGCACCACCAGGACACCAAGACACCAGGGATGGG
Source organism: Arctocebus calabarensis (assembly GCA_963573935.1). NCBI lineage: Eukaryota > Metazoa > Chordata > Mammalia > Primates > Lorisidae > Arctocebus > Arctocebus calabarensis. The sequence continues at coordinate 36,768 of CAUYON010050053.1, forward strand.
TGTGTCCACCTTGCAGACAGCAGGGCGGGGAAAGGGAGGCCGGATTGGGGCAGTCCTCCTTGCTGCCCTGTTGATGGTCATCAAGAGGCATCTAGGGAAATTACCTCAGCCACAGCCCTTTCATAAGAATACTAGACACTGAGCTGGAGTTTAGAAGGCCTGAAATTGTAACTTTCATCCTTGAATTCCATGTCAGGCCAATGCTGGTTCAGATTTTCAGAATGGTTTCTAAGAATCAGTGTGGGGGAAGGGATTTTTTAATTAATTCACTAGTTCCTATACAGTAGAGCCTCCATACTTGACCACCTCCTGAAATTGACCTAATTTTCATAGACCACATGTACGTATTAGCACCATAGGCCTAACTCCTTATGTTGATCACCTCCATATGTTGACCAGTTGGTTACAGCCCCTTGGGTGGTCACCTTACAGAGGTTCTGCTATAATTTGATACTTACATGACTGTGGTCTTTCCCGTGAGGTCTAAAGAATAGCCTGCTAAATGTGTCCTCCATTCTTTCCAGCAAATTGGAAGACGACCCTTTGTACACCTCTTATTCCAGTATGATGGCCAAGGTACACCGGGGTTCTCTGCCATTGTCTCTGTCTATCTTCCCTTAGACCTCTTCAGGCACACAGAAACTGTCATATTGGACAGTAGACCTGCAACTTGGGCATGGCATCGATTCCCGGCATTGCACAGTTCATATGCCATAAGGATGACATTAGTAAAACATCCCACCATCCTCCTAAGGAAACCTGATGCTTTGCAGAGAGAGTGGGGCCAGGGGCTACATTCGCAAGACAGTATTGAAGCCAGCTAAATGGGGCTTGGACATACAGACTTCCTTTTTGTTTTCAATGTTCAGAATACATCTTCAGGTGAAGGAAACAGGGTTAGAAACTAGAGGGAGCTCCTGTTTTTCTGGAAGATGCAGAATGACCAGAGGTGTCCTATGTAATCTAGAAGGATGGTGACCTCTGGAATGCTGGATGGATAAGGGAACTGTTCCCCAAATGGGAAGCTTTCATGTCAGGCCAGAATGTCGAGGTCTGGGAGCACCTGTTCTGTTATAGTTGCACGACAAGGCCACGGGGTGAGGGAAGCACTATAGGATTCACACCCAGGTGTCCCAATCTTCTTACCATGCCCCAGGGGCTGGACCTGGAATGAGGCAGCTCCCTGCCCTCCTGTCTCCCCCTCACAGGACTTTACTAAGGTGGAAGAGTCAGGTCTGTGATTAAACCAGACAGGTTTCCATTACAGATGTGATCTCAGTGTTCTTGTTTCTGAGCCCCTTGGTAACTGCGAAGATGGCATTTAGAATAGAACATTGCCCTGCTGAGGTCCAAATGTTTCTGGTTTTACAGAGCACTGAGGTCCTGGGGTGCTTGTGAAGTATGTCCTGTCCCCTTACCTTTGGAAAATAGAACAGGATTTTCTTTAAGCAACTCACTTTTAATTGGTCTGTATTCTTTTTTGGCTCCACGGGACCCAGAGTTGTCAAAGTGGTGAGGACGAAGAAGAGGAGGAAGACAAGGAAAAAACTTTTGAAGTAAGTTTTTGTGAAGATTGAAAACCGGACTACCCTCCAGAGCCAACAGGCCAGGCCTGCAGAGGTGGGCACTGACAGTAACACACGTGGCTTGCGCACCAGGAGAGCGATACTTCACACGGGTTAGCTGTGGTTCTGCTGTCTGTCTGTCCAACACAAGGTCGCAGGCAGGACACCAGCCAGCAAGCCAACTCACTAGTTTTGTTCTTGTGGGAGATTCTACTCAATTGCTGTGGTTACAGGAGCTAGAGAAGGACAAATTCAAACATCTAACGTGAAAAAAATCAGAAAAATGAAAAATTAGAGGAATGAAGACACTGGAATGGTTTGGAATGGGTGCACTACTAGTCCATAAATGCAGATTTATAGTGATTTTTATTTTTATTTTTTTATTTTTTTGAGACAGAGCCTCAAGCTGTCACCCTGGACAGAGTGCTGTGGCATCACAGCTCACAGCAACCTCCAATTCCTGGGCTCAAGAGAGTCTCTTGCCTCCGCCTCCCAAGTAGCTGGGACTAAAGGCGCCCGCCACAACGCCCAGCCATTTTTTGGTTGCAGCCATTATTGTTGTTTGGCCGGCCGGGCTGGATTCGAACCCGCCAGCTCAGGTGTACATGGCTGGCGCCTTAGCCCGTTGAGCCACAGGCGCCGAGCCTGATTTTTATTTTTGAGATAGTGCAGGACCCTGATTAAACTATATGAGGGTACTTGTACTCTTTTATAAACAAGGGACAACAGAACACAGCAGAAGGAAATTAATATAATTACAGTCTGCATGGGTTTTGCGTTCCAGCAGCCCATGTCTGGTATAAAGTACTGAACTGTGTTCGGAGCGTTCTGGATTAGCAGGCACCTCCTACATTCAGACACATACTCAAGTTCACCCCTTAGCAGGTTTCCCTGAGGGACACACCATTGAAACAAACACATTTAAATGATGGGTTGTGTCCTATAAGAATAGTACCCAAAAGGAATGGGATGCATTCTGGGCTGACAGTTTTGGAAAGCTAGGCAATGTCTTGAAATAAATAAAATCAATAAATTTTGCTTTATTCAAAATGGTGTGTGTTGCTTTTGTTAGGAAATTAAAGTCTCTCTCTCTCACCTCACCACGGTGAACTCCCTGGTAGGAGATAGGGGAAAAATCTTTTCTTGTGACTTTTTTTTCCAGGAGAAAGAGATGGAGAAACAGAAAACCCTCTATCAGCAAGCTCGGCTGCATGAGCGCGGCACAGCCGAGATGGTCCTGCAGATGATAAGCGCCAGCAAAGGTGATCTGCCTGATTTCTGGGTTGGCCCATGTAACTTGCACAGAGATATCCTGTTGTGACACAGAGGCATTATTAAAGAGCCCTGATAAAGCCCAGTAGGTGTGATTTACCATCTGTCTCCTTGGTGACCGAACTGAATCTTCACCTTGGCAGGTGAGATGAGCCCCATGGTGGTTGAGACTCTGAAGCTGGGGATCGCCATTCTGAATGGAGGCAATGCTGGTGTGCAGCAGGTAACAGGCAGGTTCCTGGGGGACTCCTATTTGACAACTGTCACGCTTCAGGGAAGAAGCATTGGCTGCTGCAGAGGGGGCCCACCCCAAATCAGATAGCTGGGTTCGTTCTTAGTGGCCAATTACAAAAAAAGTAGCTGGAAACACATAAAACCAAGCCTGAAATTCTGCAGGCAAATGTATACTCAATAAAGAGGTTTTATTCAGGATTAAAGATAAAAACATTTAGTTTTTTCATTACTAGAGGATTTTCTACATAAATACATATATCCTAGAACAGTGGTCCCTAACCATTTTGCCACCAGAGACCAGTCTCACGGAAGATAATTTTTCTTTTTTTCTTTTGTAGAGACAGAATCTCACTCTATGGCCCTAGGTAGAGTGCCATGGCGTCACACAGCTCACAGCAACCTCCAGCTCCTGGGCTTGGGCAATTCTCTTGCCTCAGCCTCCCGAGTAGCTGGGACTACAGGTGCCTGCCACAACGCCCGGCTATTTTTCTGTTTTTACAGATCAACCCAGGCCGGGTTTGAACCCGCCACCTTCGGTATATGGGGCTGGCGCCCTACTCAATGAGCCACAGGTGCCACCCGGAAGATAATTTTTCTACAAACTTCTGGGGGTGGGGAGGTGGTTTCAGGAAGATTCAAGTACATTACATCTTCACCTCAGACCACTGGGCATTCGATTCTCATAGCCCGCTGCTCACCTCCTGCTGTTCAAACCAGTTCCTAACAGGCCGCAGATCAGTTCAGTTCATGGCCAGGGCTCAGGACCACAGCCCTGGAAGATTCCTAAGGCTTAGGTTTTTCTTTCAGCACTTTCGCTTATTGGCTGCCTTACTGTGAGCCCGAAGCATCATGAGTTTATCCCATTATTCATTCATTCATTCATTGAAGAACTATCTATTGACTGCAGACCACAGCTCTGCTACAAGGGTTGAAGGTATAGCATGAGTAATACAAATAACAGCCTCTGCTAACATGCAGCTTACATTCTCGTGAGCTTTCCACGAGACAACACACATAGCGCTGAGGGCCTGGTACATGGTATTCATTCAACAATCTGAATCCGAACTGGCTGCAGAAGACAGGGATTGCCCATTATCTCCCAGGCACTCCTGTGTCTGGCTAAAAGCATCTGTATAAAGAAAGTGACATTTCAAACAGACCTTTTCTACACGCACGAGGGTTATATCCCAGGGCTTTTGAGAGCCTCCACATTCATAACTACCACTCTTGCATATGAACCCTTCAATTCAGCCCAAGCTATCATTTTTAGGTCACCCCTCACCCATTTTCTACTCTCTTCCACCACTGTCTATATCCATTGGCTTTCTTGCAGAACCTTTTATTTATTTTTTTAAACAAACAAAATGCTTTTCATGTCAGACAAAATTCCTGCCCTCCCAGTAGCAGAAAACAAAGGAAGCAGAGTCTCATTGTGAAAGAAACACTGAGTTTTCAGCGAGGCTCATTATTGCCTGAACTCTTTGCAATCCTGTTTGTAGTCATACTTGCGCTGTTCGGGTTATACCTCAGTAAATGGAGGATCCCTCTATCCCAGTCCTGGGGCAGGACAGACTTCAGACAGCAAACCAGGAATGGTAATTCTGCTCGAGTAGACACACCAGTGGGCTGATATAAAATAAATGTGGCCCATCCCCAAGGGATCCCGCCTCTGCAGGCAGAGGGTCGGACTCTGTGCCTGTGTGGCTGGGAATTCGCCGTTTCTCCATCAGGGTTAGGAGCAGCAGCGCTTGTGGCACACACGTTGCTTTTCCCTTCACTGTGTGTCTCCCTCACAGAAAATGCTGGATTACCTCAAGGAGAAAAAGGATGCTGGCTTCTTTCAGAGCCTCTCTGGTCTTATGCAGTCTTGCAGGTAAATGTGAGAAAACCACTGGAGCATTTTAAAAAATTCTTCACTATGCAAGAAAAAGGGCGTGGGGTAGGGGAAGCACAGAATAAACTGGCCTTCCATGGAATTATTCAGAGAGGAGTCCCCGCTTTAGAAAGCTAAGTGAGTATTGCTCCTCCATCCTGGAGTTTGCATTCAAATAGCATTCAGAGGGAAAACCAGGCTCCATCAGCTGCCAACTCAGGCTTCCCTGCCGGTGTAGGTGCTTTATCTGCTCCCCTTCCTTCTGTCCTTTTTTCTGTTGTTCTCCTAGGATGCTCAGTGAGCACCTTCAGGGTCCCCTCAAACATAGATGGCAGAAAAGAACGGATAAAGGGAGGAATACCCCACTGTGACTCGAGGCTGTGTTTTAAGTAGACCCATTTGGCCCTCTGTTAATCTTTATCTTTAGCAATTTTTTGAGCTTGAAAAATGTTTGGGGCTAGGGAAAATAACATATTTTGACTCATCCTTTTGACCAAGGCGCATTTTGTCATAGGAACATTTTGGCACAGCTTAAAAAAACAAAGTTTTAGGGCGGCGCCTATAGCTCAAATGAGTAAGGCGCTGGATCCATATGCCGGAGGTGGCAGGTTCAAACCTAGCCCTGGCCAAAAAAAAAAAAAAAAAATGCAAAAAAAGAAGAAAGAAAAAAATAAATAAAATAGAGAGAAAGAAAACCTTAAGAACATTATTATTTAATAAAAATAAAATAAATAAAACCTTAAGAACGGGGGAAAGTACCTCCCTTTGTTGTTACTTCCTTTTAAAAAAATAAATAAAATAAAGCTTTAAACTTTCAGTTTACACCATAGATTGCCCCTCATACTGGAACCCTCTGACAAAGAAACAATATATAACCAAGAGTCATAAGGTCCTCATTTGAGAAATGAACCAGCAGTCTTTCTATGAGTTAACTTATTCTGTAACATTCATGTGTATTTTAAATAGTCTGCCACTCGTTCTAAAATAAATCAAAGTTTTAATTATCTAGCTCCTTTGCTTCCAATTAACATGCTTTAAAATGGAGTATTATGTTTTTCATTGGATAATTTGGAAGAAGGACATCTTTTCTTTTGGTAGACTTCACAATTATGTGAAACTCATCTAATTGGGTAAATGACGTCCCCCAGGGCAGAAGCTCCAGTAAGTGTCTTGTTTTCAGCTCTCTGTATTTCTTTCTACCAACAGTCTATTCGTTTATTATTTCTCCCAGGAAAAGGTAAAGTATATTACCGGACCTGAATCACTGAGGGTAAAATAGTACACGTGAACTCAGAGATGGCTAAAATCAAGGCAGTTCAGTTCCATGTTGCTCATGAAATTATCCTTGAAATTTCTCAGGGTTCTCTCAGTATTCTGTAATACTTCATATTGATAAACTCCCTTATAATGGGGACTTGGAGAAAAGAATCATTTATACTTAGATGCCAATTGAGTTCTAACATAAATTTTAAGGTATCTTAGTGGGTTTTGATGATTATAAAAGTAATACATATTTGTAAAATATTTAAGCAGTAGAGAGATTTAAAATATTCAAAGTGGGTGTTTGAGGATGGAACAAAGATTAGGAATGACTCATAATCAAAACTGCTACTTCAAAGCAACTATGTCCAAATGTCCTTTTACTTGATATCTTCCCTGATAGCAAAACCAAAGTAAAAGGTTAGTTTTATGTTGTTGAGCAGGACCTTTTTTCCAGCAGAATCTAGGAAAAGAACAGCAAAGATGACAATAGAGATTTCACTGTTTTCTATTTAAAACTTGCCTAAATTGCAGAATGTATGTAACTCCCTAAAAAGGGAGAAGGGATGCTGAATTTTTCCCTAATGTCTTTCTAGTCTGACAGTTTTCTTTGTCCCGGGGTAAAAGGAAGGCTGGGCTTTGCAGATTCTTAATGAACATAGCCAGCTTCTCTAAGACCTCTAATCTCATGAGACTTTATGTTCTATATTCTATGAAACCTTTCAGATTGGGGAAAGAGTTAGACTTTGTTAGTAAAATAGAATGAGTCCTACAAAGAAATAACATGATCATCGTCAAGAATGGGCTGGTCTAGGGCTTCCTGGCTTAGTGAAATTCAGCCGTGGCTGTGACTAGGGAGATTGGGAGAAGTAGGGCCAAAAATGAGACCCACTTGTCACAAGTTCAGAAAGACCGTAGGACACCATTATCTAATCTCAGCTGCTATTGGCTCCTGGACGATGCAGGACTCATTAGAGGACACAGTCCTTCCAAATCTGGATGTTTGCTGCTCTCTCCCCCAGGCTTCATCCTGAGCTCTGGAAACCAAAATTCCACGTGACTCTCAGAGGAACTCTGTAAGGGTAGGACACTAACATTACTTAGGGCAATTAAAGGTAAACTTGTCCTTGAGAAATCTTAGAAACAAATCATTCCTTCTTTATTGGGAGAGCCTTTCTAAATCTTCATCTAGAAGACGGGACTCAAACTGGAAGAACAGTGACAATCACCACTGTGTTTATGACCCTCTCATTGTGGTGAGGTCTGTGTGCACCTGCCTCTTAAACAACACTGCTTACCACAAAGCCCTGAGCCTTTCAACTACACTGTAACATGTTAGTCTATTTATGATAATACGAGACAGGATATTCTTAGTCAATAGATACATTGACGTTAGCCAGCCACCTTCCCAGTGTGCATAGCCCTGAACCTTGTTTCCTTTTGTCTATTAAAAGTGTCCTTGATTTGAATGCTTTTGAGAGGCAGAATAAAGCTGAAGGCCTGGGGATGGTGACTGAAGAAGGAACACGTAAGTAGCCAATGAATGTGAAGGCCATTCTCATCTTGATCGAAATCTTTTATTTATTTTATTTTATTTACTTACGTATTCTTTGAGACAAAGTCTCACTTTGTAGATGCTGTGGTGTCATAGCTCCCTGCAACCTCAAACTCTTGGGCTCAAGCAATCCTCTGGCCTCAGCCTCACAAGTAGCTGGGACGATAGGCGCCTGCCATAATGCCCTGCTAGTTTTTCTATTTTTAGTAGAGATGGGGTCTCACTATTAATCAGGCTGGTCTTGAATTCCTGAGCTCAAGCAATCTACCTGCCTCCACCTCCCCAAGAGCTAGGATTACAGGCATGAGTCACCGATGCCAGCCCGATTGAAATCTTAATTAACTACTTCTGGTCAGACCCCATATTTACTGCTTCTTAATCTGCAGCAACTTGATCCGTGTCAGCAAAATGTTTCTGTCAGTAGCTTTGATAAAGCCAGCATCCAGTCAGGGTGTGTTCACAGAGCCACTATTGACTACAGACATGTTATCGTGGTCTTCATGGTTTTCTTACTTTGTATTCTTCTGTTTTTCTCTTATCTCTAGTCATTGTCCGTGAACGTGGTAAGTTTGAGTCTCTGGCCTGAGTTCCTACCATGTGTGCAAATCCTAAGAGATCTCATTTAATTGCCTCAGCACAGACACATTTGAGGCTTGGTGGCTGCATGCAGTGTTTTCCTCAGCAGTTTGATACTTAATTAAAGACGTGTCTCCCATCTGTAAAGCACGGGTTATAGACTATGAACCATTTATAGACTATGAAACCACCATCCCAGTTGTTGCCATTACAAATGCATTTCTCGGGTATCTGCTCTGCAGCCTGAGCTCAGTGTAATTGAGTTTATCATCATTCGCCCCAAATCCCCTTTCCAAACCATTCTGACACCACTCCCCTGTCGTTTTTGCAGTCATGTGCCTTACAAGGGGTTCTGTGTTGAGAAATCAAACAAATGCTCATCAACATTTTGTGTTTTCAAGGTGAAAAAGTCCTCCAGAATGACGAGTTCACGCGCGATCTCTTTAGATTCCTACAGTTACTTTGTGAGGGACACAACAGTGGTGAGTGCATGAGATGGATCTGTCAAGGGAAAGTGATGTTTTGTTCAGTATGCCCCATCTGACGCCATCTGACGCCACCAGGTGCTAACTCAAGACATCAGTTAGTCCATTCCTCAATGAAAAACTCTAAGTAAAACAGCCTTTAATTTCGTAGCTAATGTTAGTGCCACCAAGCCTAATGCTTTCAGAATCTTTAGATGGTGATGCTATCCAGCCCTTTTCATCTAATCCTCTCAGGGCTCCTTAAGTCTAGTTTCTGATGTCAGGGTTGCAAAGACTCAGAGCCGAGCTCTGAGCTATGGGATCTGCCAGGAACCAAACGTCCTTGTAAGACTTTTCACATGGTGTGTCTCGTCTGGACTCAGCTGAGAGGGCAGGTCTCGCTCCCTCAGCGTGACTGGGTTGGGCTCTGACCCAGCCCTGCTACTCTCAGACTTTCAGAACTTCCTGAGGACTCAAATGGGCAACACCACCACCGTGAACGTCATCATCAGCACCGTGGACTACCTTCTGCGTCTGCAGGTGAGGGGACGGCCTCAGGAGACAGCACCTGTCACTTGCACTTCCAAAAGCTAGAGGCAGCACACACAGGGTCAGGGAGGGCCCAGGGCACAGTCGAGTCCCATCAGGAAGGCAGGGCAATATGTGTCCTCACACCCATGGGAAGTCAGGTGCCTACCACGTATATTTGAAGGCTAAGTGGTTAAATACCAATTCATCTGTTATAAATCGTTGGTTTGCTTTAATTTTTCCAGTGGACACCTAGCTGCAGGGCCAAAAGCTATACAGCACCCTGTAAATGAGGAGATCAGATTTCACTAGGAAAACGAGTAGCGTAAGATGACGTAGGTGAGTTTATAAGTTCTTAGTGTGAAGAGGCCACTGGTTCAATAGTTTAAAGGAAGTCCAAATTATATTGAGAAAATTCACATAAACACTCAAAACCTTCTTTTCTCTTTGCCGATTCCCACTGCTGGTTCTGCCACTTGGTAGTTTATAACGGGGAGCAATCTGTTCAACCTCCTTGTGTTCCAGTTTTCTCATCAATAAAATGAGTAGGACGCGTCTCTTAGAGTGTCCATAAATACTGAGAGGTTCCGTGCAGGCTACCGCAGTGTATTGCTCTTTGCTTTTTTGCACTCCGCAGATAACTGTGTCTTTTACAAATTGAAGGGTCCTGGCAATCTGCATCAAGCAAGTCTGTCAGAGTCATTTTCCCCACAGCACGTGTTCACTTTGTGTCTCTGTGTCACTCTCTGGTAATTCTCACAATGTAGTTCACACTTTCCCATTACTATCATATCTGTTATTTTGATTTGTTACAGTGAACTTTGATGTGACTATGGTAATTGTTTTTGTGCAACATGAACCTGGCCCACCATGTAAGATGGTGAACTTAATGCATGGATGTTGTGTGTGTCCTGACTGCTCCACTGACAGGCCATTCCTCAGTTTCTCTTCCTCTCCTTAGGTCTCCCCATTCTCTGAAACATGGCATATTTCATGAAATATTGAAATTAGGCCAATTAGTAAATGAACAAGTTATTAAAGTGGCCTCTAGGTATTAAGATCAAAGAAACAGTCATGTCTTTCATTTTAAATCAAAAGCTAGAAATGACTACGCTTACTGAAAAAGCCATGTCAAAAGCCAAGATAGCCCAAAAAGGCAGCCTCTCGCACTGAACAACAATTCGCCAAGTTGTGATTGCCAAAGAAAAGCTCATGAGGAAAAGTGCTGCTCCAGTGAACACATGAATGATAAGAAAGTGAAACAGCCTCCTTACTGATATGGAGAGAGCTTTAGTGGTCTGAATAGACGATCCAACCGGTCACAACATTCCCTTGAGCTGAAGCCTAATCTAGAACAAGGTCCTAGCTCTTTTCAATTCTATAAATGGTGCAAGAGGTGAGGAAGCTGCAGAATACAAATTGGAAGCTAGCAGAGGCTCATTCATGGGGCTTAAGGAAAGAAGTCACCTCCATAAAATAAAAGCGCAAGGTGAAGCAGCAAGTGCTGATAGAGAAGCTGCAGCCAGTTGTGCAGATCCAGCAGAGACCGTCAGTGAGAGGGGTCCCACTCAACAACAGACTTTCGTGTAGCTGAGATAGCCTTCCATAGGAAGACAACATTGTCTATGACTTTCATAGCTAAGGAGGAGAAATCAAAGCCTGGCTTCAAAGCTTCAACAGCCAGGCTAACTCTCTAGTGAGGGGCTAATGAGGCTGATGACTTTAAGTTGAAGCCAATGATCATTTTCTGTTCAGAAAATCCCAGGGTGCTTAAGAATTATATTCATCTACTCTGTGCTCTATAAATGGAACAACAAAGCCTGGATGACTGCACTCTCTTCATAGCTTAGTTTACTGAACATTTTAAACCCATTATTGAGATCTACTCAGAAACAATGATTCCTTGCAAAATATTACTGCTCATTGACGATACACCTAGTCACCCCAGGGCTCTGAGGGAGATGTACAAAGGAGACGAACGTTGTTTTCATGCCTGCTAACATAACATCCATTCTGCAGCCATGGATCAAGGGGTATTTTTGACTTCAGGTCTTACTATTTAAGAAATACATTTTGTAAGGTTATAGCTGCCATAGGTAGCAATCTGTCTAAATGGATACAGACAAAGTAAATTGAAAACTTTCTGGAATTCTAGATGCCATTAACAACATTTGTGTGATTCTGGGAGGAGGTCAAAACATCAACTTTAATAGAGTTTGGAAGAAGTTGATTTCAACCCTCATGGATGACTTTGAGGGATTCAAGACTTCGGTAGAGGAAATAACTACAGATGTGGTGAAAATAACAACTAGAATTAGAAGTGGAGCCTGAAGACCTGACTGAATTGCTACAATCTCATAATAAAACTTGAATGGACAAAGAGTTGCTTTTTATTGATGAACAAAGAAAGTGGTTTCTTGAGAAGGAAGCTACTCCTGGTGAAGAGGCTTTGTATACTGACAACAAAGGATTTAGAAGATTCTATGGACTTAGTTGATAAAGGAGCAGCTGGGTTTGAAAGGATTGATTCCAGTTGTGAAAGAAGTTTTCTAGTGGGTAAAATGCTATCAAACAGCACTGCATGCTATAGAAAAATCTTTGATGAAAGGAAGAATCAGCTCGACGCCTATGGCTCAACGGGCTAAGGCGCCAGCCACGTGCACCTGAGCTGGTGGGTTTGAATCCAGCCCGAGCCGCCAAACCAACAATGACGGCTGCAACCAAAAAAAAAAAAAAATGGCCTGGCGTTGTGGCGGGCACCTGCAGTCCCAGCTACTTGGGAGGCAGAGGCAGGAGACTCGCTTAAGCCCTGGAATTGGAGGTTGCTGTGAGCTATGATGCCACGGCACTCTACCCAGGGTGACAGCTTGAGGTTCTGTCTCAAAAAAAAAAAAAAAAAAGAAAGGAAGAATCAATTGATGTGGAAAATTTTATTGTCTTATTTGAAGAAATTGCTGCAGCCACCCCACCCTTCAGCAACCAGCACCCTGATCAGCCAGCAGCCATCAACATCCAGGCAAGAGTCTCCACCAGCAGAAAAGATTATGACTCACTAAAGGCTCAAATGATTGTTGGCAGTTTTTAGCAATAAAGTGTGTTTTAATTAAGCAATGTACATCTTTGAAGACATACTGCTGTTGCACAATTAACAGACTACTTTTATATGCACGAAGAAGCCAACATTTTTTGTGGGGGAACCAGCTCACATTAATTGTGATAAAATTGTATAAGTATTTTGGCATTTCCCCCATCTTTAGCCTCTTAGACAGGAAAACACCAACCAATCACAGGATTTCTTGGGTTTAACAAGTTTACACCTTCAGTTCCTATTTGCAGCACCCAGTGTTCCTTTGCAATACCAGACAGACACGGCAGTGGCCAGCAATACATTTCTGTTCCTGCAGAGTTTAAAAGTTCATGTCTCTGAGTATTATGACGTAGTAGCGCTTGCCAGAATTGGTACCTCCCCATAGTTGAGGGACTTTAAATATACCAGTGACATAAGCTTTTTCCCCTTCAAGGGAAAGAAAAAAAAAAACTCACTCCCAAACCTGGCAGATGAGGCTGTGAGGTCTTTCCTCCTATCCTTCTCTTCATCTCCTCAGGTTCTTTTTTTTTTCTCTCAGTGATCTGAAGTCAAACCCACAATATCACCAAGGTAGGTCTGTACCTGTGATGTGCTTAGAACAATGCTGGCACTTCCCATGTTAGCTGTTATTGTGATTATTTGGATAGTAATCACTACTACTTTTAATGTACATTTTTAAAATTTGAATAAATTGTCCTATACACTTCTCATAAGCTTCCAGCTCCAGTTGAAGGCTATCCTTTCTCCTGCCCATTTTTTCCTGAGGAGGGATATTTTTTCTTGAAAAATTCCAGAGGTCGTATATCTCCATAGAAAAAAAGATTACAGAAATATATAGTATTCTCTTATATTCTTTTTTTAAAAATACCGAGTTTAGTTTCATTGACTGAAGTCTGAGAAATACTAAGCTCTGCTTGTTTGCTTTTAGGAGTCAATCAGTGATTTCTACTGGTATTATTCAGGGAAGGACGTCATTGATGAATCTGGACAGCACAATTTTTCCAAAGCTCTGGCAGTCACCAAGCAGATTTTCAATTCTCTTACAGAATATATCCAGGTATGTGCTGTAGATTACACGCTCGAAAACAAAGATAACATTTTTGACGTGCCTATGGTCTGTCCTCCCTACAGAATAATTTCAGGGAGTACAGCCGTAACACTGGAGACATCCCTGACCTATAAATAGAAACTGACAGTGCCATGCTCTACATGAGGCTATAGGTTATGGTCCCCACTGCACCTCTTCATAGTGTGGTCACACTTCATTTGCATTTACCTCGTTGTGTTTTGCTTTCCCTCCTAGACTGAAAACTTCTGGAGGCCAGACATTTCTTATTCAAAAGTCTTCATGTCTAGAACAGTGTCTGGCACAATGTAGGCATTCAGTAAGCACAGAGAGTGGAGGAGAGACCTGACTGATAAAATAAAGGAAGAAAAGGACAATGATGTCGAATACAGATTAAAAACAGAATCCGTGGGCTCCTATTAATTTGTCAGGTATTAGCTCTATGGGAAAAGCAACTTCAGAAGCCCATAAACTATGTGCAGGGGTGGTCGGGTCTCCAAGTGAGTTTCAGGTTGGCTGTCCGGGTCTTGCCGCAGTCTTTCCCTATTCATAGCACTCTCTATTCATTGCCCATAGTAGGGGTCTAGCTACTGTGAAAAGGAGTGGAGGAGGAACTCAGGCATAATTTGCAATAAAACCTGTAGCTAGGGATAGCCCTCGGTGATATAAGATTTTTCTGTAAGCAGGGAAAAATCAGCTTTGGATCACCATAATCAGGAGACTCATGAATAAGGCTGCCATTCATTTATTCAAACACTATGCCCTGCTAAGCTACATTTCATGAAAAGCAGAATAATATAATGCCCTGACGTTTAAAGAGCTTACAATGCAATTGAAAAAATACATACGCACGAGGAAAATGATTTGATACAACATGATCGCACCCGATTTAAAATAGTTGTATAGGCCCTGCTTAGAAATCACCTGTGTATGAGTTCTGAGGAAAGAAAGGCCCTTAAGAGCCAAAAGACTCCAAGTCCTCATGGACAGGGGGATGAAGAAGCATATTGTGGGTCAGTCATTTGGAAAAGTTACAGAAATAGGATTATGCATCTCTTCTTAAGGAATAAAGTCAGCAGTTGCATCAATCTTACTGAAACAGAAGAGAAAGACAAGGAAGAAACAGGAAATATAGTGCCCCTTTCCCCCTCTACCTTCATTGCTTACCCAGAGAACATTCTGTACTCTGAGCGTCCAAGTGGTTTTAGTGGCTTTTCTTTGGGGAGGTAATATGACTGAGCTGAAATTTGTCTTTTGAAAAACATTAATTTCTCATCTAATAAAGATTCATATGATGAGCCCCTGATTATATTTGTTCATTAAAATAAACATGAAGCTAAGATTTTAAGGGAGAGATGGATCCTTGCCACTCAAGCACTGTAGGGATGCAGAGAGATAAACCTAGGAACAGGTGACTGCTCTGGAGTTTCACGGAATGTGATATACCTGCCGAGATCATCGACCGTATTTGACAATGTTTGATCAGATTGTATGGATCAGATCAGTCTGATCCGATCTCTGCAAAACCCCATCCTAATCTTCAGAATTTCCCGTGGAGTATGTAACCCAGGAGAAGGTCATTTTTGGTGAATGTGAGTTTCTTTCCACTACCAGTTTTGTTACAAAAAGAATCAAATGACTTTTAGGGATCAGAAACGGAATGTATAGTAACACTGATTTCTAAAACAAATGTATGTGATTGGGGATGCAGGCAATATTTCTCCTGCTTGCCTCTTCCTTGGAAATCCTGCCAAGACTTGTCTAGATCTTAAGGCAATATCTGTGGGCCTTTTACAACTTTCTAATTGAAAAGTAAGTTGGAGATTGGTAAGGATGGAAAAGAATAGACTCTAAAGAAAAGAGGATAAGAAGTGTTGGTTCAATAACGATCTTCAAAAATAGGAAAGTTAAGGCCAGGCCTGGTGTGCCATGCCTACAATCCCAGCACTGGGAGGCCAAGATGGGAGGATTGCTTGAGGCCAGGAATTCAAGACCATTTTGAGCAAGTATGAGACCCCTTCTCTACAAAAAATAGGAAAAATTAGCCAGGCACCATGATTCACACCTATGGTTCCAGCTACTAGGAAGGCTGAGGCAGGAGAATCACTGGAGCCCCGGAGTTAGAGTTCTGTGATAATACATTTGCACTCTAGCTACAGCAGCAGAATGAGACTCTGTCTCAGAAAAAATAATAGGAAAGTTTATTAGCGTGGAAAATGCAAACTGGTAATTAAGTCATCCCTCTTATGTTTGGCTTTCAGAAAAGATAGAGATTATTTTATATCACATGTTTATGTTAATGATAAGAAAATCCTAGAAGTGATTGAACATGAGAATTAGTACACGGATGTCCTTTTAACTTGATTGGAGAGCTACACGGTAGCGTTTATGTGAAGCTTTGACTCTACACAGAGGGGAGACAATAGCCTGTTTTCAAACTGGGCTCTGCCACACCTCTGACTTCCTCAAGAGAACTCTCAGGCCAATGAGTGTGTGAGCTGGGCCATGGTGCTCTTCAGCCCTGTGTCAGCCACAGCACTTAGGTATCTTAAATATGATGAGGTAGCTCAAGCCTGTAAGCCCATAATCCCAGCACTCTGGGAAGCCGAGGTGCGTGGATTATTTGAGCTCAGGGGTCAGAGACCAGCCTGAGCAAGAGCCAGACCTCGGTCTCTAACAATAGCCAGGTATTGTGTCGGGCATCTATAGCCCCAGCTATTTGGGAAGCTGAGGCAAGAGAATCGCTTGAGCCCAAGAGAATGAGTTTGCTGTGAGCCATGACACCACGGTTCTTGACTAAGGGCCACAAAGTGAGACTGTCTCAAAATAAATAAATAAATAAACTAATTAAATATAGTTCTTCAGTGTAAGGTTTTATTTGAGGAACTTACTCTGCAGCTAAATGAAAATCAAGGGACTGTGAAATCCCTAGTGGTTTTTCCTAGATGTGGTATTTTTATAATCAGGAATAAAAATCATAATATCCTGGGGAAATACTGAGCTACAAAACATGTAATGTTTGCAAAGTACTGTCTGTCCAGATAAGTAGGTATGAAGTGCTCTTGCGAGAGCAGGCTTCAGAGCAGTTTGTGATGTGGAAGTGCAATAAGAATGTCCTCCGCTCCCTAGGGCCCCTGTGTTGGGAACCAGCAGAGCCTGGCTCACAGCAGGCTGTGGGACGCAGTGGTCGGCTTCCTCCATGTGTTTGCTAACATGCAGATGAAGCTCTCCCAGGTACTGTGGCCAGTCCCCTGCATGTGTCACCCCTTGGGGTTCCCATTGTGGATGTGGCTGCTTGATCAAAGGCTGGGAAACCCATTCACCTTAGGCCTCATTTTTAAAACTAAGGGCCAACATGGGAGACAGAAATGAATGCACGCGGGGGGCAGGGTCCCAGGCAGGCTTCTGCATGAGTGCGGCTTCCTTCCTCGTGTCCCACCAGCCCACCCTTTGCACAATATTACCGCCTCAACATTTGCTTTCTATGGCGCGAATCCTTTCTGCTTCCTGGTTGCCATTTTGTCTGCCTACAAACACTCTATCAGCCCTGTCTGATCTGTCCAACGGTGCATGTCTCTGTAATCCACACACCCCTCCTTCTCTCATCTCTGCATCCTCCTCCCTCCCCGTCTCTGCTTCTCCTTCTCACTCCCCATCTCTCTGGCAAGATGAATCAGAACCACTCAGAGCATTTATTATGAACAAATAAACGTCACTTAGGGAGTAGTTTATCACCTCTCTCCATGGCAACACATGAAGGAGACCTTCAGGATGTGTTTCAGCTGGTTAGAGTAACATTTGCAGCTTTAATTTGAATAATGTCTGTCTAAAACGTTCAAGGCTGTCACATCTGCCTCCTCTCCTCTGGAATGTGCTATTTAACTCTTTCATTTTTCCCCTTTTGACTCTGGCCTTATGGGAGGAGAGAGTTCATGGGAGGGCTGCTAATTTGATGTAATACGCCCAGTCCTCTGTCAGCTGGGCCAGCGGTGCCGAGGCTCTGGAGACAAGAGCCTCTGTCCTGCCACCTGCCCACCGGTGACTTTCAGAAAGTCACTTCTCCCTGCTGGTTTCTGGTTTCACCATCTATAAAACATCTGGAGTTAAAACAGATAATCTGTGAGGTCTTTTCCCAGCTGTAATACTCCACACTTCTATGATATTTCATATAGACCTCTGACTCCATAGACGGAGGAGAATTCCTCTGACAATTGAAGAGCTAGGCAAAGAGCTATGATTTGTGTTGAGGGAGTCTGTAGAAGAAATACGACCTAGAATACATTTTTAAATTGCACCCTCAGATTACTCACCTCAGATCTTCAAGGATCATTTCCTGTTGTGATGTAGGATAAAGCTAATTTAGAGCTAAAGCACAGAGCTAGCTTAGCAATGCCCTTTCTGCACTGCTGAAATTAAAACCAAACAGACAAGTATCAAAACCATCCAGAGGAATAGCCTCAAATATATACCATTTTAAGGGACCAGTGGCACCCAGATCACCACCAACTAGAATCAAGAGAATCTCAATTGATGCAGAAAGAAAGGAGAACCCGCTGGGTGATTATGACCTTGATACTGTAAATGGATTGCAACAGTTTCTCATAAAGCTCCCTGGTGATTCTCTAGTATAGAAAATGACAACAGGAACTACTAGAAATATCTAAAGGCTCTCTGCTGGATTGGCTTGTTCAGTAGTTTTAGACAACAAGTAATATATCTGCCACATTGTGCTGATAAAAGGAAAAATGAAAAGGGGCGTCCCGCTGCAGTGAGTCTCCTGGTGCTGCAAACAGTGGGTGATAAGACGTCCTCATTCACAAAGAAGGGAGCTCGGTCCCCACACCGCACAGCCTTCACCTGACCTTCCCAGAGCAGCCTCTTCTTGCTCAGGATCAGTTAGCTCAGGGGTATCTCCTGTTTCTGTTCTAGGATTCCAGTCAGATCGAGCTGCTGAAGGAACTCTTGGATCTCCTTCAGGACATGGTGGTGATGCTTCTGTCCCTCCTGGAAGGTTGGGCTGTTTGGTATAACTAGGCATTCACACAACTGTAACTGGTCTAAGCACTAACCTGACTAATCCCGCAGATTAGCCTTCTGACAGGTCCCTGGTACCATGTGATTTTGGTCAGAAAGCCAAATTTTCTGAAACAAACAAAAAAAGAGTGAGGGGCACGTGGTTGAGATGGATGACGCCTAAAATCAACTCATTTGATATCAATAGGAAAGCCAGAATGAACTGGGGAAAACCTCCAAGCTTGGCTGTTCCCCATCCTCTCCTCTCCCCATTGCTTTTCAACACATCTGGCGGCTGGTGTGTATGCCAGCCACCTAGTTGGGCACCCTCCCAGGTCTAAGGGGATGAGAGGGACACCGCATATCCCTATGTGTCCCCAAGAATCTGATAAGGAAACCACCTCCCCAGCCCCAGGCCTGATGAAAGGCAGGGGTGCAACCATCTCCTCCTTCCCTCTGTTTCTTCCCCCCTTGGCTCCTAGTGGTGTAGTCTTTACGGCTTGCTGCTCCCTCCTACCCATCTCCAGATCATCACGGTCAGAAAAGAACTAATTAATTTGGTACATAAGTCTTCTAAAAATAGCTACCTGACAAGTTACATGATGGCTTGGGTTTATTCATGTATCTATATGTCTTTTTGAACCTGCCTCACAGGGAATGTGGTAAATGGAACTATTGGCAAGCAGATGGTTGACACACTGGTAGAATCATCTACCAATGTAGAAATGATCTTGAAATTCTTTGATATGTTCTTGAAACTTAAAGACTTAACCAGCTCAGATACCTTCAAAGAATATGACCAAGACGGTAAAGGGATTATCTCCAAAAAGGAATTCCAGAAGGCCATGGAAGGGCAAAAACAATACACACAGTCAGAGATTGACTTTCTCCTTTCATGCGCAGAAGCTGACGAGAATGACATGTTTAATTACATTGATTTTGTAAACCGGTTCCACGAGCCGGCCAAGGACATAGGGTTCAATGTGGCAGTGCTGTTGACAAATCTTTCCGAGCACATGCCAAATGACTCTCGCCTGAAGTGCCTGCTGGACCCGGCAGAGAGTGTGCTGAATTACTTCGAACCATACCTAGGACGGATCGAGATCATGGGCGGGGCCAAGAAAATCGAGCGCGTTTATTTTGAGATTAGTGAATCGAGTCGGACTCAGTGGGAGAAGCCTCAGGTGAAGGAATCGAAGCGACAGTTCATCTTTGATGTTGTCAACGAAGGTGGAGAGCAGGAGAAGATGGAGCTGTTCGTGAACTTCTGTGAGGACACGATCTTCGAGATGCAGTTAGCATCTCAGATCTCTGAATCTGACTCCGCTGACAGGCCAGAGGAGGAGGAAGAGGAAGACCCTTCTTACACGTTAGAAATTGAAGGCGAAGAGGAGGAAGACAAGTGTTTTGAGCCTATCTCGGCATTTGCCATGGCCTGTGCCTCAGCGAAGAGAAACGTCTCCAGCTTTCTGCGGAAGGCCACCCTGAAGAACCTCAGGAAGCAATACAGGAATGTGAAAAAGATGGCCACAAAGGAGCTGGTGAAAGTGTTCTTCTCTTTCTTCTGGACGTTGTTCCTGGGGATCTTCCAACTGTTCTTCACCATATTGGGAGGGATCTTTCAGATCCTGTGGAGCACCGTGTTTGGAGGGGGCCTAGTAGAAGGGGCAAAGAACATCAGAGTGACCAAGATCCTGGGTGACATGCCTGACCCAACCCAATTTGGTATCCATGAGGATGCTATGGAGGTGGAGAGGGCAGAAGTGACCGAGCCGGGTATCACAGCTGAACTGGTGCACTTTGTAAAGGGTGAGAAGGGCGATGCAGAGGTGATGTCAGACCTCTTCGGACTGCACCCAAAGAAGGAAGGTAGCTTAAAGCATGGGCCTGAAGTGGGTTTGGGTGACCTCTCTGAAATTATTGGCAAAGACGAACCCCCCACTTTAGAGAGTACTGTACAGAAGAAAAGGAAAGCACAGGTAAGCACACTTTGTTTCTATCATCTTCCTTTATCCCCAGAAGCAGACTTGCCACCCTCTCTTGCAATCCATACTGACACCATTTGCCCAGGAGCTGACACTGTACTGGACACGACTCTGCTGTGATTCTCCCAATCTTACCATCCCAGCTCTGACATGTCGGAGGAAATCGAAACTTAGAGGGTTGCCTCAGTTTCTAGTCCTTGGGTGCTGTTCCAGTTTACATTGTAGAGTTCAAACACAATGGGCTCAGACCCTCTATTTGCTTCTGACATTTATTAAAAAGTTAGCTCTCGTGGCACACAGATTCAGTCAGTGAACTGAAAATGTGGAAAACCAACTATAACCTAAGAGGAGCCCTATCGTGGGAGATAGCACTTCTACAGTGTCCTAAAAAACGTCCAGATGACATTGTCTGATTGGGCATAGCCTCCCAACGAGTTAGATAATGCTTGGGGCATTTTTATCTAGTGATCACCACTATTCAGTGAGTACTCTGAGTCAGTCAGCTAGATCAAGTGAACAAGATAGCAGTAATTCAAACCCCTTGGCCACAAAAGGGTGTTCCCCTCTTTTTGCAGCATCCAACTTACAGTGTCATCCTAGCATTGAAGAGAGGAGTGTGAAGACATCAGAGTCTGTTATTGTTTATTGAAAAATTATTATAAAATAGTGTTTTAGGCTCTGGGGATACAGTGGTGAATGAGAAATGCATGGTCCCTGTAGTTAACCTATAGAGAATGTAGACATGGGGCAAGCATGAAGGAGTCTAAGAAGAATGTTGGGTGCTGGAGAAATGCACAGGAGAGAGCGCTAACCTGGTTTGCAGAGCCAGGGAGGGATGCATCCGACCATAGGCATCCTTACAATATTATTTATTATGTTTTCCTCCCTGATGTAGCCCCAGAGTTTGAAACCTAATAGAGTTCATGAACTCATCCTAGAAAAAGTACTACAGACCCCACTGCGGAATATTCCCCTGGGGAAGCTCTGCACCAATGCCAGAGCCTAGTCCACCCTTCAGAGCAATTTTTCTAGGATAAGTTTGCAAATTTAATTGCCCAACCATATATGACACACTGTGTCCTAGGATATGAGAATACATTGGTTAAAAAGAGAAATAATATTTTTGCTTTCATGAAGCTTAACTTCTAATAGAAGACAAAAAATAAACAAGATATTTACCATTTTTGCCACGTGTTAGAATAAGTGAACATGCTAATGTGTTGCAGAAGGAACACAGGCCCACTAAACACAGGGTGGTCCAAGAGGCTTCTGAAAAGGTGTCCTCTGAGCTGAGTCCTGAGGCATACGTGGCAAGCAACCAAAAAGCTGGGCAGTTATATTCCAGGCAGAGGATGTGGGCAGTGCAGGCCTTGGAGTGCAAGAAGATTCAGAATGTTCCAGGAAAGGAAAGGAGGTCTGCATGTTTGAGTGTTGGTAATAAGTCAAGTAGCATGAGATGAGGATAGAAAGGCCAGGATCAGGCAGGGCTCGTAGGCCTTCGTCAAGAGCTTGAGTTCTATTCTGAGTGCAGAGGCCTCCCCCACAGGGATTGGAGCAGTGGCAAGAGTGAAGACAAGGCAAGAAGCCCTGCCTGGGAAGCAGGTCTGACCCCCTGGGCAGTAGAACCACTGCCCTGGACTCTCACGGCATCCTATACATGTTTCTTCTTCTTGGGTTGAATAAATAATAGGAAGGAAGTTGAGTTTTCAAGAAACCTTTGTCTTGGCATCTCTCAAGTCCCCTGATACACAGCAGGGCACTCACACTCAGTGATCCCGAGAGAAGCAGAAACACAATAAGCCATTGTGATTTGTGATCAAGTAGAAAATGGCCAACGATATGACTCATCTTCACAAACTCCCTTCTTTGAAGAAACCCTGATTGGTTGTTGTTTTTATCTAGGCAGCAGAGATAAAGGCAGTGCGAGAAGCAGAAGGAAAAGCAGACTCTGAGAAGGCAGAGTAAGTTTTTGGCAGTGTCAACTGCTTTAATAGCTATGGTAGATAGTTCTCGACAGCATCTGCTATCACAGTGTTTGTCTATTAATGGAAACAATGTATACATTCTGTAAGCCCTGGGTTTATTTCCTTTCACCCCAGCTACATAATAACACATTCTATTACTCTTATTAACTTTATAGTCTCAGTAGTAGATTGGATTCACTGTCTGGCCAAACAAATGATCAAACACCTCTACTTTGCAACCTCATGTAATGTTAGTGATGATGAGATCTAATATTTACTGAATACCTATTACATGTCAGCCCTGCATTATACTCTTTGATGCATTATTAGGTCTTGCTGTAGGCTTAGAAGAGTAGGTGCCCTTACTAACACTAACTGCCTTTGAAAACCAAAGATAACTTTTCTGAAGGGGAAAAAAAGATTGCTAAGTCTAATTTCAGAAAAGAGTAGAGATTTGTATATAACTGATGTAGCCTATGACCTTGCTCATTGAAATGGTTACCACTCATGAAATCTATATGCGGTAAGCAGCCATCATGGGTTGATCATGACCTGAGGTTTCTACCCTCTGACAATGATTCCGCCTCCTGCTCTTGTGAACCCAGGTTTCTCTATAGTTTAGTCTCCTTTCCTACCTCTGTCCCCCACTAAGTGGGCTTCCCATTCCTACAGCATGGAAGACGGGGAGAAGGAGGACAAAGTGGAAGAAGAGGAGCCAGCCGAGCACCTGTGGGCAGAGGTGGCCAAACGAAGGAAGCGGAGGCACGGTCAGAAGCCTGAGAAGCCAGAAGCCTTCATGGCCAATTTCTTTAAAGGGCTAGAAATCTATCAGACCAAGTTACTGGTAAGCGCTCCAGCCTCAGCTCTATTCCCAGGGCACATTGGCCTGGGCAGTCCACAGAGACCCACAACTGATTCCTTCCACACTGTAGTTAGTTCTGCTGCCTCCCTTTTCTTTTCTTTTCTTCCCACTTATCTGCCTGCTCCTTTTGTGTTGGAGGGCAAGAAAGAGGGGATAATCTGGAAAGAGCCACAGCCTTCCAGCAGCTCTGCCCAGCAGGGAGGTATCCTCTCCAAGAGAGCAGGACCGCCTCTTTCTGGGTGGTCCTTTATGTTTGTTATGTGGGGATTCAGCCAATCCTGGTCCAAAAGCTCAAAAGTAGTTTGATCATGTGGGGTACAGAAAGAATTGTTCTGTTCTAGGCTGGGCTCCCATGCTAGTCCTCCAAAGCTTTCTACATTTAAGTCAAACCTCAGCAGGGCTTATAATATTCTTTGATGAATTGCCCACTAAGATACCATGGCTTACAGCCAGGACCACACCTTCCCTGGCACCAGTACTGAGGGTCCCCCACAGAGAGTTTAAAAACTTGGCCCACAAAGCTACCATTCCAGCCTTCAAGTGCTGACTTTTCCAGGGAAGATGGCAGTGGGAATGGAAATGAGGAAAAGCCTCCGGGGGCTGTAACGAACAAAGGGAGGAGGACTCTAGGCCACAGTCTGGCTGTGTCCAGGATGGCGGTTGCAGGAATCTTTCATGGGCCTAGATCACACACGATTTCCAAATACTCTGCTTCCTGTGTTGAGCGATCATGAAAACACACACACGAAGCGCCTTCAAGGCAGTGCTGGAGTCCTCTGCCGCTGCTATTTGGGCATCTGGTTCTTATAAGCCAGAACAGGGTTCTTTTGAACATCTTTCTAAGCAATGTTTCAAAAATCAACATTTCTAGTTCCTTTCAAATAAGTCGTGCCTGTGTTAAGAAGACCAGGATGGCCCTAGAGGAGTGGTCAGCAAAGAGGAGGGCTAGTCCTGTGTGCACGTTCCACCAGAATGGACACTCTGTGTGGGAGAAGGGTGCTCTCTCTCCCTTCCAAAGCTCTTCCACTTTTGCCTGTCCTTTTCTTTTCAGCATTACCTGGCCAGGAATTTCTACAACCTGAGGTTCCTTGCTCTGTTTGTAGCCTTCGCTATCAACTTCATCCTGCTTTTTTATAAGGTGATATTTCATTCGGGAGTTATTTGCTAAATATGCTATATACTAAGTGTTCTATATACAGGAAAAAATGCAACAGGAGTTATACTGTTAATTACAGCAAAACTTATAACAGCTGAGGAAATTTCTAAGACATTGGCTTCTAAAAAAGATACAATCTGTAGCAATGAGAAGAATGGCAAGAGAGCCATTTAGGGGACCATGTAAATATTTCAGGTTTATTTCATCATTACTTAGTTCAATCTTCAAATATTTGTTGAAATCTATGTGCTAGCTAGACTCTCTACCTTAGCAACCACAGGGTATTTCAACATGAGTAATAAATGAAGTTCTTTCCTTGGGGAATAAGGTAACTGAGAGTCATTACAGTTGTCCCACGTGTTAGAATCAGTATGAAGAAATAATTAACAGGAGCTGGGAAGAGAGGGCCACTGGAGATGAAGGAAGATTTAGAACATTGATTGGCAAGTGGGTCTTACGTGCTGTACATGCAACAAACAAATGATCAAACACCTCTACTTATGCGGCCTGGGAGGCGGCAAAGAAACAAACACACATAAGCACACGCCTACACGTCCACGTCCACACTCGGTGTCTTCTTTCTGAGATGCTATTTACTTTCCTGGCTTCAGCAGCCTTCTCAGACAGACGACTGTCAGTTCTGCACCTTGGAGGCTTTAATCCTGTAGCTACAACTGCCTGCTTGGCTCCTTCCACCCAAATGGCTGTCTGGAGTCACCTCAACCGCACTCTATTTGTTTGTTTATTATTTTGTTTTTGAGACACAGTCTCACTCTGGGTAGAGTGCCATGGTATCATTGTAGCTCACAGCAACCTCAGACTCCTGGGTTCAAGATGAATTAATGAATGGCCTGAATCCTTGGCATAGGCCCTAGTTCTCTCTGGTGCCTCTCTCCCTTTTTATTTAACCAACCAATCCAATTTTTGTAAAACATTATTTTATCCATATCAGCTTTCAATTTGATAAGGTAATGACTTTCTGTTGCCCTTAGGGGAGGAAATGAAAGTCTGTAGTCAGGTGTGGTCAAATTGGGCTTTAAACATACTGAGAGGCTGGCCGGGCGCAGTGGCTCACACCTGTAATCTTAGCACTTAGGGAGACTGAGGCAGGTGGATTGCTTGATCTCAGGAATTCGAGACCAGCCTAAGCAAGAGTGAGACCCTATCTCTACTAAAAATAGAAAAACCAGCAGGGTGTTGTGCTGGGCACCTGTGGTCCCAGCTACTCTGAAGGCTGACGCAAGAGGATCACTTGAACCCAGGAGTCTGAGGTTGCTGTGAGCTACAATGATACCATGGCACTCTACCCAGGGTCTCAAAAACAAAACAATAAACAAACAGAGTGAGGTTGAGGTGACTCCAAACAGCCATTTAGGTGGAAGGAGCCAAGCAGGCAGTTGTAGCTACAGGATTAAAGCCTCCAAGGTGCAGAACTGACAGTCATCTGTCTGAGAAGGCTGCTGAAGCCAGGAAAGTAAATAGCATCTCAGAAGACACTGAGTGTGGACGTGGACGTGGACATGGACGTGTAGGCCTGTGCTTGTGTGTGTTTGTGTCTTTGCCACCGCCCAGGCCACACAGCATTGCAGATTCCCTCCTGCGGCATAGGGATTATAACATATGTAGTAGAAAATCTCCAGTTTGTTTTGAGACAAGAGTCTCACCGCAGTGAAATAACTCACAGCAACCGCTAACTCTTGGGCTCAAGTGATCCTCTTTTCTCGGCCTCCCGAGTAGCTTGGACTATAAGTCCTCCCAGCCCACAACATCTGGCTAGTTTTTCTATTTTTAGTAGAGATGAGAATCTCACTTTTGCTCAGGCTGGTCTTGACCTCCTGAGCTTAGGCGATCTATATGCCTCAGCCTCCCAGAATGCCTAATTTTAATTTTTTGCTCTATTTTCAAGAGAGACAGGTTTTGTCTCTTCTTAAAATTTTTGTTTGCATTTATTAGAGATACTGGGAGATTCTTAGTAATAAGTCACCCAAAAACCTTATCATTCATCTGGTAACACTCAGTCACTACTATTTGCAAAGCATATGCTAATATAAAACATGTGGGGAGCGTCCAGTAGTCGAGGCTCTTTCTCATGTTTATAAGTGAATCTGTCTTTGGGCCAGGTGACGGAAGAACCTTTAGAAGAAGAGTCAGAGGACGTTGCGAACCTGTGGAATTCCTTTAATGATGAGGAAGAGGAGGAAGCGATGGTGTTCTTTGTCCTGCAGGAGAGCACTGGATACATGGCGCCCACCCTGCGGGCCCTGGCCATCATTCACACAGTCATCTCGCTAGTCTGCGTGGTGGGCTATTACTGCTTGAAGGTGAGCTGCTCACCTCTCTGGGTCTAATGATTCCTCAAGCCGCAAGTGTCAGTTCTGAGCCCAGCCAGTCCTTTGCGCTAATACTTTGCTCATAAAGTTCATAGAGGAACAACAGTCCCCTGGGAGCTACCTAGACCTGCGGAAGCTCAGCCCCAATCACAGGTCTTGTAAATCAGAACCTACAGCTTAACGTGGTGCTTTGTGTGCACATTCGAGTTGGAGAAGCCTAGCTCAGCACCTCACCGTAGGCACTTCTTGTTGTATTTCACAAAATTAGAGTCATCAGGCTAAGTCACTCAGAGAGCTATTTATTTGTGAGAGGTTCTTCTGATCTCTAATTGATGTTGATATTTTTATAGAAAAATATTTTTCATTAGGTTGTGGCCATTTGAGTTCTCAGAAGAAAACTTAACGGACACGTTCCTGTTTCAGTTATCTACTGCTGCGTAACAAACCACTCCAAAGCTTAGTGGTTAAGACAACTATTTTCTTTCTCTGGCTCTGTGGGTTGTGCCTACAGCCAGCTGGGTGCTCAAGCAGGTAGAAGGGCCAAGCTGGCACATTCCCACGCCTGGCAGCTGGGTGGGGACAATGGGAGGCTTGCTCAGCTCAGGCAGGTGAGCCTGTCTCTCTGAGTCCTCCCTCCCCAGGTGGCCTCCCTGCATGACCTCTCCAGTGGGGTAGCTGAAACTCTTGCCTGATGGCTTGGGGTTTCCAGAAAGAGCACAAATGGGGAAGACACTAGCCCTTCTTAAGTCCTACCAGTGGCCGTTGATTGAAGCAAGTTGCATGTGCGCCCAGATTCACTGTTGTGTGGCAGGAGGTGGGTATCCAAGAGCATGCCAGGGAGCACGGTCCCCTGGGGCCGTCCGTATATAGGTATGTACAGATTACAGGTGTCTCAGTCTTCAGTCCTTCCATTATGGTGTCCTAAGTCCAGTTCTCGTTCCACTACACCAGAATTTTATTTTTCTCACTACTTTTCTCATTATTCTTTTCCTCATTACATTTTTTCTGCCTTCTCTGGCATAGGAGGCCTCCTTAGTCACACACCAAGCCATCAATCTCCCTGGGAAGAGTCCAGAAAATATATTCCCATCCCTGTGTTTCCTTCTTCCCCCCAGTGATCTAAGGTACCCTATAGGAAGTCCAACTACCTTGCTGGAGAGAATGTGTGCCTTGGACCACACTGAGGACTCCACCCTAACTATGAAAGTGTGGATTCAGGAGCCAGGCTGCCTGGGCTGGACTCACAGCTCTGCCACTTAACCTCCCTGGTCCTCTGTCTCTTTATCTGTAAAAATTAGCATCACTATAATAATAATACAGCAAATAGGGTTTGGTGGGAGGATGAAGTGGATTAATATGCGCAAGTGTACTCAGAAAATGGATTAAACCCCAGAGCATCTTAGCTACTGTCCTTTAGAGATCCTAGAGTTCAGCTTGATGGATGGGGAGCATATACACAGGTGACCTAGAGAAAATCAAAACTTAGGAAGAAAAATGTACAAGTTCTGCTTCTGAAGGTATACAAACTCCTAATGCTTTAAGTCCCTGAGATGAGCCCTGCTCTAAAACTCAGTGTTACCATCATTCTTCAGAATCATTTCTTTTTTTTTAGAGACAGAGTCTCACTTTGTCACCCTTGGCAGAGTGCCGTGGCATCACAGCTCACAGCAACCTCCAGCTCTTCGGCCTGGGCGATTCTCTTGCCTCAGCCTCCCAAGCAGCTGGGAGTACAGGCGCCCACCACAAAACCGCCCAGCTATTTTTTTGTTGAAGTTTGGCTGGAGCTGGGTTTGAACCCACCATCCTTGTTATATGGGGCCTGTGCCCTACTCACTGGTGCCAGGGGCACTGCCCCATTATAGATTTTTTTTTGAGACAGAGTCTCATTTTGTCACCCTCAGTAGAGTGCCGTGGCGTCACAGGTCACAGCAATC
Source organism: Arctocebus calabarensis (assembly GCA_963573935.1). NCBI lineage: Eukaryota > Metazoa > Chordata > Mammalia > Primates > Lorisidae > Arctocebus > Arctocebus calabarensis. The sequence goes on from CAUYON010050053.1 coordinate 65,493, forward strand.
TTCTGGGCTTAGATGATTCTCTTGCCTCAGCCTCCCACATAGCTGTGACTACAGGCACCCGCCACAACGCCCAGCTGTTTTTTGTTGCAGTTTGGCTGGGGCCAGGTTTGAACCTGCCACCCTCAGTATATGGGGCTGGTATCCTACCCACTGAGCCACAGGCACCGCCCCCCAGAATCATTTTAAAACCTAGGACAGTGGCTGGAGTCTTGCCTCCCCTGCCACAGCGTCACTGCCCCTTGCGGTGTGGTGCCTGTCTTAGCCTCTCCACCAGTGCCATTTTGTTTTAAAGAAAAACAAATGGCAAGAGGTCACTCTTTACAAATTAGTACCTGTGTTTTTTCCTTGTTTTGGAAATAGCGTGGGCTTCATGCCCATCATGAGTTTTGAGGCAGAATTTGGAGACCAAGGTCCTAAGCTGTTGCCAAATAAACATCCGGACCTGGCTCTGTCTGAATTAGGCTTTCCTGGGCAGAGCAAGTCTGTAATTTCCTGGGATTTCAGCAGTTTCCTTTGACCTAGTAATTCCGCCCTATGTCGGAAGTGTTGTGAACACTCAGGGATGGTTGGGATGAGTGAATTATCTTCCTGTTCCTTTCTATAGTCCCTTTGGGTGGTAGGTCTTTAGAGCATGTCACCATATCTATTCTAAAATTAAAGCCACATTATAAGAGAATGAGGAATGGTGAGTAGTAGGAAACAAAATGAGTATGCTATTGCCTAGCAGGAGCTCCTTATGCAAAGAATCTCAGGGAGAAAACTTCAAAACCAAAGACTGTGGACAGAGTCTACTGAACCCTCTCATTTTAATCAAACTGTATTTCATTACCTAAACTTCAAAGCACGAGATGGGTTTCACCTGGGCATTGAAGAGGGCTGAAACATTTCATCATATTCCTGTGGCTGGCCAATCTATTCTAGAATAGTTTATTATGCTAAGTCTTGGTTCAACTCCAGTCTATGAGTCTTAGGGTATCTCACTCCGTTGGCCTTGGGACTCGGCACTTCTCACCAGGCCTCTCACTGGGATTGGCCAGGAAGTCTAGTTTATATTAAAGTCAGCTATGTAACTGAAACATGAAAGGGTGGCCCAAATCAGATCAGCCTTTGGAGAGGCAAGCATATTAGCCCAAACAAGTGAGAAGAGAATTTGGCTTTAGATTCCACCTTAAGGAGATCGTCAACCTGAAGTTGGAAGGTTACTCTGTGACAAATGCCTGGGAGCAGATGCTTTAATCACAAAGCCTTCTCTGTTTTGCTGCTCTAGGTCCCTTTGGTGGTTTTCAAAAGGGAAAAAGAAATTGCCAGGAAGCTGGAGTTTGATGGCTTGTATATCACAGAACAACCTTCCGAAGATGACATCAAGGGGCAGTGGGACCGCTTGGTCATCAACACACCGTAAGTGTCCTTCCACCCACAACCTAAGAAGGAAATGGAGGCTGTCCTGAGGATAGATCAGTAACTCTTCACCAGCCTTGGAAACTGGTTAACAAAACTTCCCGAGACTTCAACAGCGCTGCTTATTTCCCCTAAAAACACATGTATATAGTATCTCTACAAATTCAATGGAAGATAGAAAATATATCAGGAGGGCTGAACATGTTTCATTAAGACCATACTGTACAGTACAATGTTGCTTAACCTAGTTCTCCTTGTACGTGTCACCTAGAGTAACCTTTTGGGCACCAGGGACTGGTTTCATGGATGGTAGATAAACCAGTGGGAGGGGATGAGGGAGATTCAGGATGATTCAAGGGCATCACACCGCCTCAAGTCATCAGGCATTAGATCTTCATAAGGACCAAAAAACTGCTTTAACAAACCAAAATAATACTAAGAACACATATTTTTAAAAATCTACCACCCTGTTGGAGGAGAGGTGTTATTTGCTCTGGGGAGGTCCCCACTGCCTCATCACCAACTAGATGGTCTCTATGGAATAGGGAACTACTGTGAAAAGGAGTGACTCGAAGGAAAACAAAAGCAAGAATGCTTATCCCTAGGTTCGAGGACCCTTATCTGCCACCTCCCCTAACAGGGAAGCTTCCTAGGAATGATTCTATAATTCTGAATATAAGTAACATATTTTAAACTGGTTTTTGCTGACATACATGAAGGTGAAAGTTCTTTCTTGACTTTAGCTATATGAAACTATTTGCAGTGCAGCTAGGACAAAAGAAAGCTCTCCCTGGGAAGGTGAGGGATGCTATGGGGCTAGGAACTGCTTCCAAAGGAGGGAGGAATCAACTCCCTGGGGAAAGGAGGCCGCTGGAGTTATGTGGGAAAAGAAAATAGAGCAGAAGAGCTCTCAGACTTAAATCCTCTATACTAATAAATTCACTAAAGTGATTCTCAGACCAGAAACTTCAGAAAGTTAAAGACCTTGTCCACACTTTCCACCACATCCCATATCCGCGGTGCCCACCCCAATTACTGACATTGTGATTCCTTGAATGGAATCCATGGCTTTGTTACAGCATTTTATTTCTGCTTATACTGGGATCCAACGAAAGGATCAAGAAACATAAACATTTATCTCTTTATCTAGTCTGTCATTATAATTCCTGGCTTTTAACCATAATTTCAAGATAGAAAATGAAGCCTGGCTTTCCAAGTACTTCAGAAGCCAATACCATGTAGTGAAACCATAAATCAGTAGACCTGTGATGACTCTGAACTTCAATCGTTTCATTCTTGAGTGAGCAAAAAGATCACAGGTCCAGACACTCAAAGGAGAGATTCCTTGATGTGCTTGCCATAATGTTAAGAATTAAGGGGGCAGGGCCTGGTGGCTCATGCCTGAGATCCCAGCACCTTGGGAAACTGAGGCAGGAGCAGTGCTTGATGCCAGGAGTTCAAAGTTTCAGGGAGCTATGATTGGACCACTGCACTCCAGCCTGTACAATGGAGCAAACCCCTGTCTCAAAAAAAGAATTAAGAAACTCCCTTTTCATTTTCTTTTGCAGGTCCTTTCCTAGTAACTATTGGGACAAGTTTGTGAAGAGAAAGGTACGTCTTCCCATGGGCTGAATAGTTCCATATCACAAGAAAGTCTGTTTTTTAAGTTTACCATATATAAACACAAGTAAATGTGATGCTATTAATTCTTTTGTGATGGAATCTCAAGAAGAATAAGTCACAAAAGAGGCTGTATGTGAACATGTGTAGGGTTTTGGCATCATTCCTATACTCATCTGCCTTGAACAGCTTCGCACAATCCTTGCTGTTGTCTACCCACTAAGCTTTTTCTCTCCAAAAAGGTATCAGCTTGAAAAACACTTCTCATTTAATTGTCTTTATCACTTCTGTTTTCTCTTGGGGTTATTTTATTCTGTTGCACATTTTGTTTATATAACTTTATTTCCCACATGTAAAGAATTATTCGCTCATTATGAAATATTTGAAAAATAGTAATGCAAAAATAGAAAGAAAATCCTCCTGCAAATCACTCATAACTCCACCAAAACAGAATTACTAAATGACCCTTCCTTAGTCGTTGTATTTCACATATTTACACATCTATAGAGCACTAAGAGTTAACAGTTACTGAATGCTATGAGGCATCTAGTACTTTGCCAGAGGTTCCAGTATATTATTTCATTTAATTCTCACCATATCCCACTGCATTTCGAAGCCTGTCTTAACAAGAGCCCAGAGAATAGCAAGAGCTCTGCAGACCACAGATCTGGAGAAGGCCGGTGGCATGTGGCCTGGGCTCACCCTGTCATCCTCTGCTTTAGGTGATCAACAAGTATGGAGATCTCTACGGAGCAGAACGCATTGCTGAACTCCTGGGTTTGGACAAAAATGCCCTTGACTTTAGCCCCATAGAAGAGACCAAAGCAGAGGCGGCCTCGCTGGTGTCATGGTACAGTGCTTAGGAGTTACGATCCCAAGCGGTTGAAACAGATCCTTTGCTTTTCCCTTCCTTGTCAGTGTGCTCGAGGGAAAACTCATGCCCCGTCTTTGTTCTCTCAGGCCCTGGAGTTCTCCTAGGTGGTAACATAAGGGGAGAGCACTGCTTTAAACTTTTGAAGACCAGTCAGTTTTTCAGTGCCTGATAGTGCTGAACAAGAAAGACTAATTAAAATTTCAGGATGTATGAGCCAACCATTCTCTGTCTGACAGGGAACGCATACAACTTGATACAGCTCAGAGCCATATTTAGGTTATTAAACCTGAGGAAAAAAACTTAATTTTTCCTCTTATTAAACACTTAACTAAATCTTGACATTTGGACATTTTAAAGTTATTTGTTCTTCTTCAGGCTAAGTTCCATGGACATGAAGTACCATATCTGGAAGCTGGGGGTTGTTTTTACTGACAACGTAAGTACTTGCACCTGGAAACACAAGCTTCTGCGCCCCAGGTTCAGGGACACCATTAGATCCACAGGCAGACGAGCTAGGGAGGGTGCCCACAGTGAGTCTGGGGCGCTTTCCAAAGACCTAGACCTTTCTAGTGCTGAGGGAGCTTGTCTCTCTTGCAGAGCGATGTAGGTAGATGGGGCTTCATGTGGCAGTTCTCAGGCCAGCTCACAAATCCCTACTCCTCTCACTTTGTCCCCAAAGAAGAGAAAAAAATGGTTTGATGGGCACAGCATGAAGCGAAAATGCCTAAAAAGCTAAATTTCTTCTAACTTCACAGTCCTTTCTCTACCTTGCCTGGTACACAACCATGTCCATCCTGGGCCACTACAACAACTTCTTCTTTGCTGCTCACCTACTGGATATTGCAATGGGCTTCAAGACGCTGAGGACGATTCTGTCATCTGTAACTCACAATGGCAAACAGGTATTGGTTTATACAGATGCAAAACAGAATGGAGCTACATACGAATGGGAAAAAACCCAACTATAGGTTGTAGGCTAGGTGTGACAGGAAGGAACGTGTCATGGTGTATAATGCACCTTTCCAGGCCAAACACTTGAACTAATAGTGACTATTTTTACATAATTGTAGCCATCTAAAAATATAACTGCAGCCATCATGTCAGAGGCAGTAACACCTTAATTCAGAGACCCCTAACATTTAGGTCAATCAGGGGAAGGAGCGGGGTGATGGGAATATCAGAATAACCTTGGAGACTTTTAGGTCTACCTATTCTTCCATGGATCTGATACACTCCCAGGGGTTAGCAAGGAGACATACTGTGTATAGTTAGAAAATTCCCCAGGAACCTCATATCTGCCTCAAATTAAGAACCAATGATTTAAGATATATAATATATATTTAATATATAATATATACATATTAAACATTAGATCTGTATAAAATATGCAGATTATGTGGTTAACATGTATACATCTACATACAATAGTTATTACATAGTTAATATTAGTTAATAAGGGCCATGTCCCAGGTATTATATAAGACAGACATTATGTTTATTTTACAGGTAAGAGAACTGAGGCTAAGTTTTCTTTTTTTTTGTATAAAGTCAAAGTGCCCTAGGTAACATCTTATGTTGGGCCGAGGTGGTGAAGCTGGAGGTAGGTGTGAGGAGGAAATGAAGCAGACAGGCTGGATATAGGGTAAGGGCGTGGCACTGAGCACAATGACAAGCCCCATCCACCAATGAAAGGCCGCCCAGATTACCAGGGAGACCTCTCCACCCCCAGCCCTGTACTGCTCTCTCACTGGCAGGACCTCCTCCTGTTGGCAGGATGGAGAGGTGTGACCCAGGCCCTGCCACCTGTAGGACTGCATGAGGCTTAACTGTCTTATCCAAGGCCACACAGCTTCTAGATGGCACAGCCCTTTTCTTCCTTTTTTTTGTGTGTGAGACAGAGTCTCACTTTATCGCCCTCGGTAGAGTACCGTGGCATCACACAGCTTACAGCAACTTCCCATTCCTGGGCTTAGGCCATTCTCTTGCCTCAGCCTCCCTCCCGAGTAGCTGGGACTACAGGCGCCAGCCACAATACCCGGCTATTTTTTTGTTGCAGTTTGGCCGGGGCCAGGTTTGAACCCACCACCCTCAGTTCATGGTTATTATGAAATAGTGTAATGTAGTGACGCCCACCAGTGCAAAGAACCTTTGGTTTTTTTTGTAGAAGCAGCATTAGAGCAGATGCTGCATTATGAAGCCTCAGGTAACTAACTCGGTTTAAAAAACCAAAAAAGGCGCCTCCCTCCTCAGAGCACCTTCAGTGCTCAATTCTTAAGTTCCTCTGTGTTTGACACATGCCCAGTCCAACTCCCTGGGCTGCCAAACACTACAGCCTGGGGGGGCATGGACAACAGCGGTGAATGTGCTCGCATTTCTGGTGGCTGGTATCCTGGCATCAAGGAGCCAGCAGGCCTGGTCTGCTCTGAGGCCTCCCTCCCTGGCTTGCAGCTGGCCATGGTCTTGGTGCTCCCTCACGATTGTCCCTCTGTGTGCCTGGGTCTGGGGTATCTGTGTCCTAATCTCCTTTCCTTATAAGGACACCAGTGAGATTAGATTCAGGTCCACCCTGACAGCCTCATTTTAACTTAATCACCTCTTAGAGGTCTATCTCCCATTCTGAGACACTGGAGATCAGGGCTTCTCTACGTGCTTTGAGGTGACATGATTGTGCCCATGACACCCCATTCCCCCTTCCCTGTGTTCCCATCTTCCTCTCTGCCTGCAGCACCACCAGCCCTTCTCTCCTGTGTCTCCCGTGAGCCATTCAAAGGTAGAGATGACCTCACTTCCTTTTCCTTCTCCGTGCCTGTTCCCCAGTTGGTCCTGACCGTCGGTCTCCTGGCTGTGGTGGTTTACCTCTACACGGTAGTGGCTTTCAATTTCTTCCGCAAGTTCTACAACAAGAGTGAAGACGATGACGAGCCGGACATGAAGTGTGATGACATGATGACGGTGAGGGCCTGTCTGCCCACCTCAGCCACTGACGCCTCCGTCTCGCAGGGAGAAGGGCTGTGTGGAGAGCTAAGTGAGAGCGGGGGGCGGGGGGGGGGGGGGTTTTTGATCCCAAAAGGGGTTTTGTCCAAATAAAAAAGTCAT
>CAUYON010050063.1:0-30724 GCA_963573935.1 Arctocebus calabarensis
CACACAGCCCACCACCAAACACTGGCAGCTCCGTCTGGCTTGGTGGCCCAGTCTGGGGCCCCAGGCAACACTCAAAAAACCCCGCACTCCTGCCCAAGTTCTCCCAAGGCAGTTCAACCAAGTGCCAAGTCCAAAAGAAACCCAAACGGCTCACAGACAAGGCCCCTCCAGCCTGCAGTCCCACCACTGCCCCACCCACAGCCGCGACAGGATCAGACCGAATGAACAGATGCAACCACTTGCCCAATCTCTGCCACTTTAGCCTTCCTCAGGGTATCCAGAAGCCTCACGCTGTCTCCCTGTGTCCCCAAAGGGAAGCTTCTGGGCAGATCCTGCCTGGCAGAGATGCCTGAAGTCCTCTCTCCCCAGTCTCACCATGCCCAGCCGCAAGGAACTGTTACTTGTCCACCATCTTGCTCCGCCTCTGATTGGTATTTTTATTGTATACATTTTCCCTCTTTACTTTTAAATTTTATTTTCCATTTCCTTTATTTTTCATCATTCTCAGTTCTATGTTTTAGAAATAACTCTCTTTACTCCAGCATGGTGGATGTGCCTGTAGTCCCAGCTATTCAAGGTGGCTTGGGGTCAGGAATTTGAAAACAGTCTGGGCAATATAGTGAAACCTTATCTCAAAAATAAATAAAATAAAAAAAATTAAGACAGGCTGACAGTTTACAAAACATGATTACAGATGTTTCCATTTAAAAAAAAGAAAAGAAAGAACTCTTTTAAACAGCATTTTATGTTGTAGCCAATCTGAAAATTTGTGTCTTTTCATAAACACTATTTATAATTATAGTAGAACCTTCATAGTTGACCACCTCCCCACTTTGGCCACCTCCTTAAGTTGACCTAATTTTCATTGACCAGACATGCTTCACATATATGCATTAATACAGCAGGCCTAGGTCCTTATGTTGTCCACCTCCGTGCATTGACCAGTTTGTCACAGTCCCTTGAGTGGTCAACTTATGAGGTTCTACTATATTTAATTTACTGATATATTTACATTGTTTCTACCTTCTTAATTTATGCTTTCTACTTAGTCTAATTCAGTGATTCTCAACCTTCCTAATGCCTCAACCCTTTAATACAGTTCCTGTGGGTTGCAACCCACAGGTTGAGAACCTTTGGTCTAATTTCTCTTTGTTTTCTTCTTTTCTGCTTTCCATTGGATTGAGTTTTATGTATCCCCCCTTTCTACCATCTGCTGTCTGTTCTTTTAATGTTTACTCTTCATTTTTTGCACCTGCATACTTCTTTTAACTATATCTAAATTTTATATATTTTTTGCCATTCTTCCTATGAACAATATATTTTAATTTTATTTTTGCTTACCATACATGTTATTACCATCTAGTATTATTTGTATATCTTAGAAACTAGTTTTTATTTTTTTATTTTATAGAATAACGGTAATCTTTTGTATGTACACAAAGTTGTAATGATTTATTTGCTCATTGCCATTTTTCTTCCTTTTAGGTTTATTTTCATTCTTTCTGAAGTACATTTTTGAGTAGCTTTTTAAGAAAGGGTCAGTTAGTGGTAATTTATACAGTCTTCATCTAAACATGTCTTTACTTAACCTTCACTCTGGAATGATAATGAGAAAGAATTCTCAACTGACAGTTATTCTCTCTAAACTCTTGAAAATAGTATTCTATCATCTATCAGAATCTATTTCTGTAGCTAAGAAGACTGCTATCAATCCTGTTGTCATTCTTTCATGAGCAATTTGTCTTCTTTTGTTGTTGCTGCTATTATGATTTTCTGTCTTCTTAGAGCTCTGCAGTTCCCCTAATATGAGGCCTTTTTGAAATAATTCTCAGGATTCATTATATTTTGGCATCTGTAGTTCTTTTTTTTTTTTTTTTGAGACAGAGCCTCAAGCTGTCACCCTGGAGAGAGTGCTGTGGCATCACAGCTCACAACAACCTCCAATTCCTGGGCTCGATCGAGTCTCCTGCCTCCACCTCCCACTAGCTGGGACTACAGGTGCCCGCCACAACGCCCGGCCATTTTTTGGTTGCAGCCATCATTGTTGTTTGGCAGGCCCGGGCTGGATTTTAACCCACCAGCTCAGGTGTACGTGGCTGGCACCTTAGCCCGTTGAGCCACAGGTGCCAAACCAGGAATCTGTAGTTCTTTACTTTGTACCAATTCTGAAAAATTATCAGCTAATATCTCTTTAACTCTTTAAATATTGCCTATACCCTAATCTCTATATAGTGTACATGTGAAATACACACACAGCTCCACACATATCATGCACACATATGTACACATATTTATGTAAAATTCTTATGTTTACTCTATGGTATGCACACATACACATGCATTTTTTTCATATTTTTCTCTGTTCTGCTTTTAGAGAATTTCATTAGATCTTTCCTCCATTTCACTAATTTGTCCTTCAACTGCATTTGCAATTTAACAAACCTAAGAATTTTTTAATTTTAAATTGCTATAATGTCATTCTAGAAATAGAAATCTTTTAAGTTATGAATTCTTTTCTTATATATTGATAATTTTTAAATCCTTATTATACATTATCTTTCATATTCATTTTTCATGTCTTATCACATCTTTATCTTTCAGGATAACTCATTTCTTCATTTATTTTGTAATTTTTATTGTGAGCTCACATATTGTTTCATGCCAGGGTCTCAATCTTAATATTCTTCTTTAAGCAAAGTCAAGACTTTCCTCTCATCTCACTGTGGATGTTTCAATCTGAGCCCCCAAAGTAGCAGGACCAATAACCCTCTACACACACACATATGCACACTAGCTACAACCTCAACTCTGCATCCACTACTTTCCTTCTCACTTCTCTCTTCACTTTGGACCTCTGGGAGTTTTCCTTTTTCTTAAAAACTCGGCTATTCATTTTGAATTGTTATTATTATACCTTATCCAGTGTGTCTAGGTGTTTTCATGTGGGAAGTTTTGTGCATTCTTAATCTACCACCATGCTAGAGCCAGAAATCAATCTGAATTTACTGACATGTTATGTGTAATACTTTTCAACTATTGTGAAGTCAAACTGGTGTCATTGATGAGCACATCAATGGTGGAGACACTTCCCTGTATGACTCACAGAATCACATGTGTGAAAGGCAGCAGGGGTCAATAGAAATACCTTGGCCCTTCCAGTTCTGTAGACATTACTTTGAATTTAGCTCTACAAAATCTAATATGTATGTGACCTTAGGTAACTTAGAAAAATCTCTGAGACTCAATACTTTCACCTATAAAATGCAAATTTTGATGTCTCGAGGTTACTGGAGATGCTGAACTTGAAGTCACGTATTAAGATCTATTTGGGATAAAAATATTTCAAAATTACGTGACACGCTTTCATGCCTTCTTCCAAAGAATAAAAATTACATTACTTTGTCTTAATGACTTAAAACCATCATTTCCAGTCTCCGTGAGAAGGAAGAGAAGAACATCTGCCAAGACCAGTATGATACGTGGTCCTTTCACCCACGCACAGGATGACACCAAAACAAAAAAGGCCAGATAACAGAAGACACGAGACTGTGTGCTATGTGTTGGGGGAGCCTCATAGTGAGTGTGTACTCTCAAGATGTTCACACTTAAAAAGGCAGAAAAAACTTCCAGGGAAATATACAAATAAGTACAAAACAGGTTCCAACAAGACTTTCATATACATACTCTCACAAATCTTTGCAACAGCCCCAACAATGGATTATATTATCCCCATTCTAAAGATGAGGAAACTGAGGCTCATTAATGATTATATGATCCCCAAGATTGTACCCCAATAATTGACAAAGTCAAAGATGAGGCTTTATTAACCACCCCGGCACCTCATATCCACTGGCAGAATTAGTCTCTCCCTGCTCAGCACTCCCAGACATAGCACTTACCCCATTTAGCTCAATATTTGGCTGAGTGTCTGTCCCTACACTTACACCTTCTTGAATACACTAATTGTCTTACATTCATCTTAGAATCCCTTGCTCCTGGGCAAGGTGAGTCAAATAAAGATAGGCTAAGTGAAAATCGGAACTCTTATCTATAAACCAAGGACACTTTTCCTCTGTCCCCCGCTACCTCCTGGTCATTGTCACAGAAAAGACCAGAGCCCACCTGGAGGAGTCCCACATCCAAGTGCACCTGAGTACATGTTCTTCTCCCAAGGTCAAGGTCTAGACGAGGCTTTGCCTTGGATAGCAGGGACTAACGCCATATTCATTGCTTTGTCCATCTCTAGGCTGGGCACAGCACCTGTCAGGAGGCCTTGCACGTCTTAAGTGCTCAGAAAGCTTGAGTGGTTGAAATGGATTGGCTTTGTGATTTGAGAAGCCTCAGACACAGGACAGTGCTGACTCAGGGAATCAAAACTCCTGCAATGACTCATACATCAGGATCTCTTTAATGGGAAATTATGGAAATGTACTTCCTCAAGCTGTCTTAATTAGGAGCAACCTAATCTTGATTGCAGCTTCTGAGTGGACTCCCCTCCCCTCCCCTCTCCTCCCCTCTCCTTCTCTCCTTTTCTCCTTGACACCTAGAGGCAGCATCTGGCTGCCTTCGACGAGGATTTCCTTCTCCCAATCTTGCTGCTGGTGACAGTTGAGCTAGCTGGGGGAGGCAGTCATTTGGCGAGCATAAGCACGTAATGGGCAGCCTCCGTCAGTGAGTAGCAGAGCCCTCCCTGCCCTTGTCTTGCTCTCAGGAAAGGCTGGAGCTGAGGTTGGAAATAGGCCAAAGATAATCAGGTTGGATGCTCTTCCAGCGACCACTTACTCCACCCCATCCCACAGCTAGTTTGTCCTGGAGACTATATTCCAACCAGGGAATAAAGACTCCCTGTGTGCCCTCCACCTCTGAGTTCCAGCCCCCAATGTAAGAGCAAGCTGGGCCTGAGCCCCCAGGAGAAGGAAGCGTACAGCCATTCCCCGTCCACGCACAAGGACATCTTATTATTATGTACATGGACCATAAAAGACAGCTGGGATCCAGGGAGGTTCGGCTTCCCAAACCCAGATTCCAAATCCCACAGGTACAACCTGTGTCCAGATTCCCTCACTCAGACCGTGCCTGGTTCCCATCACCCTAAGCAGTCTGCTCGTCACAGCTTCACTCAGCAAACATTTCTCTGCAGCTCCACCTCCTTCCTTCCCCTCACTCTCCACACACACACACACACACACACACACAGCAATTATAATTTTGAAGTCAAGATTTATTAAACTAATAAAGGAGATGTCAAAGAAGCTTTATCACCGTGCATGACTCATCTTTTTGTTGGTGGCTTTGGGTCTCTCTAGTCCCAAGATTCTCCAGGGGGTAATTAATAAAATATAAACAAACAGTTAAATCATTTGGGAGCTCGCTATTTAAAAGCTCTAGGGGTGAGCTTCTTAATAATATGGCCGTTCCTTAAATCATCTGTGGACAAAACCTCCTTCAACAGGGCCCTTTGATAGAATTCCTACTTGAATGAATGCAGCTATCAATCTTCACCTGGCAGGACACAGTGGGGCCTATTGTGTGTCCACCCTCCCTGATGTATTTAGCTGCCCTAACTGGTTCACAAGGGGATCAGACACCCTCACCTCAACAAATAGATCCTTCCCTCCACTTTTCCTGCCTAACCCGTTCCAGCAGCTTCCTACTGCCCAGATGAGATGAGTCGTCACCAGAGTGTGGTCCTAACCAGCAGCAGCAGTGGCACCTGGGAACATAAAAGAAATGCAAATTCTCAGGCCTCACCTGAGACCTATATTTTAGCTATACTTTAGCCCCGCCCAACCCCTCAACTGGGCACCCTCGTGAAGTGACACACGTAGTCAGACACAGAGGTCCTGCCTCCAGGACGGGACTCTCCACCCAAATGTCCCACCACTTGCCTCCTCTGACCCTACGTTCCAGCCACTACAGATCGTTTGCAATTCCCTGCACACATTGTGTTCCTTCATGCCTCCTTCATGCCTCTGCCCGAGCTGTTCTTTCCACCTAGAAAACTTTCACAACCTTCAAGACCTAGCTTCGTTTTCTCCTCTTCCAAAAAATATTTGCTGACTGCAGGAGAGTCAGATTCCTCTCCTCTCGGCTCCCTCACTGAGCCGAGTTCACCTCTCACATTGCCAGGACCTGGCTGCATTTTAATTGTTGGTTTCCTTGTCTCTGTCCCCCAAGGGCAGGATCGCTGCCTGGTTTGACTGGTGTTGCACTATCAGTACAGTGCCTGGCACGTTCCTACAATGACAAAACCTACTATCAATTCTGCACCAGGCTCTCAGCACCGACATGACAGTGAGGGCCACGTCAGACAGACCAAGCTCGCAGAGCTAATTCACAGTTAAGTGAATGGTAGGAAGGAAGGTCAGGAGAAAAGGAAGAAGGAAGCCCCTTGTAGCAGTGATAATATGTAGTGATTTAGAATGACTTGGAAGCTACCTCAAATACACAGTGACGTCCTCCAGCTCTGGGAGGATGAACTCATTTTCTGTAAGCCCCTCTCCAAATTAATTCCCCAAGTTAAAAAAGTCAAGACCAGTACAAAGCAGGAAGAAAAAGTCTCTAATCAGGAGGCCTGTCCCCCATAGGCCTTGGCCCGGCCCCATCTGTCAAAGGGCCACCTCGCAGTCCAAAATGTCCAGTACCTTCCCCATGGTGGCTGCCACCAAGACAGTGAACAGGAACAAGACCAGATTAGGAGTCTTGAGGCCTCAGCTCCTATGATTAAGACTCTAAACACTTTGTCCAGACTCAACTCAAGTTGGCACGCTCCTCCTCAATTAGCAGCTTAACTCATTATATGACGTGAATTGCAAATGTCTGCTCACTGCAGTAATGCAGTAATGGGGTCCTCACGGAAGCTGTTTGACTTCTGGACTGATTTCTATACCCAGTGAGCAACAGAGGTTAATAAAATAGAGAGAGGTTCAGTTTATAGGAAGGAAACATGAATTTCTCAAAGTGAAAGAACAGGTTTGAAAGTGGAAGGGAAGATAATGCTGAAAAGGCTGTTGCAATCATCAGATGAAAGATGGTGAGGCCTGCACAAGGGCAGAGATGGGGGAGGCCATTCCAGAAGGGCTAAGAGACGTTTGTGACTGGCTGAGGAGGGAAAAGAACAAGAGGAGTCAGGGGGGAGATGAAGGGGTCTAGTCCAGGATCTGAAGGTGCTGCAAGAATAGTTGGGACAGATTTCTGATGGAATAGACTGTATTATCCCATGCACAGCCTGAGCACAGGTTTACACACACACAGGCCTCTTCACTCATGGGGCTCATGCACAAATACAGAGAAACATAAAATTGCACGCACAAATTCATCACACAACAAATAGATACTCATCGACATTTGTGCCCAAATATATTCACTTACTTAAAACAAGAGTAATATATTCACTTACTTAAAACAATAATTACTCAGAAAATGAAAGCAAAAATACTTTAGTGTCAGTTATAGGCATATCTTATTTTACTGGGCTTTGCTTTATTGCACTTCATGAATATCGTTTTTCCATTACAAGTTGAAGGTTCTTGGCAACCCTGCAAAAAAATATGCTTGGTGTCACATTTTGGCAGTCCTAACAATGTTTTAAACTTTTCTCTTGTTATTATATCTATTATGATTAACTGTGATCAGGGACCGTTTATATCACGGTTGTATTTGTTTGGGGGCACCACAAATGTTCTCACAGAAGAGGGCAAACTTAATTGATAACTGTTTGTGTTCTGACTGCCCTGCCAACAGGCCGCTTCTCCATCTCTTCCCCTCTCCTGGGGCCTCCCTGCTCCCTGAGACACAACAACATTGAAATGAGGCCAGTTAATAACCGTACAAGGGCCTCTGAGTGCTCAAGTGAAAGGAAGAGTCTCACTTTAAATCAAAAATTAGAAAGGATTAAACTTTAGTAAGGAAGGCATTTTGAAAGCTGAGATAGGCCGAAAAGTTGGCCTCTTATCCCGAATGGCCAAGCTGTGAATGCAAAAAATTTTTAAAAAAATTCTTAAAGGAAATTAGAAGTGCTACTCTAGTGAACATGCAAATAATAAGAAAGCAAAACAGCTGCATTGCTGATATAAAAAAAGTGTGAGTAGTCTGGATAGAAGATCACACCAGCCCCAACCTTCCCTCAAGCCAAAACCTAAACCAGAGCAAGGGTTTTACTCTCTTCAGTTCTGTGAGGGGTGAGAGAAATGAATGAGGAAGCTGCTCAAGAAAACGATCACAGAGATGGGCTTCTGAAATTTAAGGAAAGAAGCCATTTCCATAAGATAAAAGTTCAGGTTGAAGCAGCAAATATTGACATAGAAGTGCCAGCAAATGAACCAGAAGATCTAGATAAAATCATTGAAAAAGATGGCTACACTAAGCAACAAATTTTCAATGTAGATGAAATAGCCTTCTACTGGGAAAAGATGCCATCCAGTAATTGCATAACTAGAGGGAAGTCAATACCTGGCTTCAAAGCTTCAGAGGGCAGGTTCTCTTGTTAGGGGCTAATGCAGCTACTGATTTGAAGTTGAAGCCGATGCCCATTTATCATTCTGAAAATCCTAGTTCTCCCAAGAATTATGCTATCTCCTCATGGCAGTAGAGAAAAAAATTGTGGCTATTAGAGAACAGGAAGGGAAGGGGGAGGATAGGAAAAGAATGGTTAATGGATACAAAATTACAACTGAATTGGAGTTTTAGTGTTCTGCAGTGCCGTAGAGTGAATACAGTTACTATAAATTATTGTATATGTTCAAAAAGCTAGAAGACAGAATTCTGAATGTTCACAACACAGAGAAATAATAAGTGTTTATTTAAGGTAGATTACCTTGATTTGGTCATTATACATTGTATACATGTGTCAAAACATCACTCTGTATCCTGTAAGCATGTGCAATTATTCTGTGTCAACTAAAAAGAAAAGAAAAAAATTGGTGAAAAAAAGAATTATGCTAAATATGCTAAATCTACCCGCCTATGATCTATAAATGAAATAACAACGCCTGATGACAGTACATCTGTTTACAACAGGATTTACCGAACATTTTTAAGGCCAACGTTGAGACCTACTGCAGGAAACAAGTCCTTTCAAATTGTTACTGCTCATTGACAATGCACTTGGTTACCCAAGGGCTCCAAGGGAGATGTGCAAGGAGATTAATGCTATTTTTATGCCTGCTAACACAATGTCCATTCTGCAGCCCATGGAACCAAGAATAAGATCAATTTTCAAGTCTTATTATTTAAGAATATATTTTGTAAGCCAGGCACAGTGGCTCATACCTGTAATCCTAGCACTCTGAGAGGCTAAGGCGGGTGGATTGCTTGAGTTCACAAGTTCGAGACCAGCCAGAGCAAAAGCAAGACTCCGTCTCCACTAAAAGTAGAAAAACTGAGGCAAGAGGATTGCTTGAGCCCAATTTGGAGGTTGCTGTGAGCTATGACACCATCTATCCAGGGCAACAGCTTGAGACTCTGTCTAGGAAAACAAACAAACAAAAAGAATATATTTTGTAAGTCTATAGGTGCCATAGATAGTGATTCCTCTGATTAATCTGGACAAAATAAATTGAAAACTTCCTAGATAGATTCACCTATATGCCACTAAGAACGTTTGTGATTCATTGGAGGAGATCAAAATATCAGCATTAACAGAAATTTGGAAGATGTCGATTGCAACCCTCATGTATGATTTTTGAAGGGTTTGAGACTTCACCAGAGGAAGTAACTGCAAATATGGTGGAGACAGCAAGGGAACTATTATAGAAATGGAATTGAAGATGGGACCAAATTGCTATTATCTCATGATTAAATTTTAATGGATGCAGAGTTGCTTCTTATGGATATGCAAAGAAAGTGGTTTCTTAATATAGATAAAGTAATAAAATCTACTCCTGATGAAGATGCTATACAGATTGTTGAAATGACAACAAAGGATTTAGAATATTACACAAACATACTTAATAAAGCAGAGACAAGGCTTGAGAAGTTTGGCTCTAATTTTGAAAGAATTCTACTATGGGTAAATGCTATCAAATAGCATCATGTGCTACAAGAGAAATCTTTTGTGAAAGGAAGAGTCAATCAAAGTAGCAAACCTCTGCCTCAGCGCCCGTAGGATAGTGGTTACAGCACCTGCCACCTACACCTAGGGTGGTAGGTTCAAACCCAGCCCAAGCCAACTAAACAACAATGACAATTGCAACAAAAAAATAGCCAGATGCAGTGGTGGGCAACTGTAGTCCCAGCTACTTGGGAGGCGGAGTCGAGAGAATCGCTGAAGCCCAAGAGTTGGAGGTTGCTGTGAGCTATGATGCCACTGCACTCCACAAAGGGCAACATAGTGAAACTCTGGTTTTGTTGTTGTTTTGTTGTTGTTGAGACAAAGTAGCAAATCTCATTGTTGTCTTATTTTAAGAACTTGCCACAGTGACCCCAACCTTCAGCAACTACCAACCTGATCAGCCATCAACATGGAGGCAAGACTCAAGGCCAGCAAAAAGATCACAGTTCGCCAAAAGCTCAGATGATTATTAGAATTCTTAAGCAATAAGGTATTTTTAAATTAAGATATAGTCATTTTTTTAGACATAATGCTATTGCACACTTAATAAACTCGATTGTAAACGTGACGCCTATACGCAGAAACCAGATTGCTATTGCTTTAAGCCAATAGGTTTTGAGATGACTTCTTAAGAGTAACAGATAACTAAAATTTGGGTACCTGGAAGGAGGGTGATGCTGTAACAGAGAAACTAAAAATGGTGACTTGCCTGTGAGGGCAAAAGTTGGAAGGCACTGAAGACGCAAGACTGTCGACTCTGTCAGCTTTAGGGAGGCGGGTTTGGGCCATAATCTTGAAGAATACAATCCCTAAGGCCAGAATCCTGAATGCTGAAATTCTGAAAGATTGAAATCCCAAACATATCATTTAAAATGTTAACAATTCTTTAAAAGGTATTTATTTACATATTTTTACATGTGTCTCAAATAAAACACAATTTAAAAAGGCAATAATGACATGGTGTTTTTGCAAATATAAGCACTTAGGTATTCTTTTTCTTTTTTGAAACAGAGCCTCAAGCTGTCCCCCTGGGTAGAGTGCTGTGGCATCACAGCTCACAGCAACCTCCTACTCCTGGGCTAAAGCGATATTCCTACCTCCACCTCCCAAGTAGCTGGGACTACAGGCGCCCACCACAATGCCCGGCTATTTCTTTTGGTTGCAGCTGTCATTGTTGTTTGGCGGGCCCGGGCTGGATTAGAACCTGCCAGCTCACGTGTTTGTGGCTGGTGCCCTAACCATTTGAGTCACAGACCCCGAGCCAGCACTCAGGTATTCTAACATTAGTTGTGTAAGTATTATACTTGAGAGCAGACAAACCCTATTCACAGAGAAATTGGTCAAAAAAGAAATGTTTAAACAAAACATTAGGGCTAAGAATTGTGTGCACCCATTTTTATAATTGCAGTCATCTGAAATACTGTTAATAGATAACCTAAATCTTTTGATAAAATCAATGAAAAACTGTCATGAATCACCACCACCCACAGCCCTAAGAGCTGAAAGTCAAAAAATTTTATCTTTCACAAAAGCAGATATATAGAAAAGATATCTCTGAATTTATTGAGGAAGTTTCGACATTTTTACATTGAGAACTAGAGCAGAGATGGTCTTTCTCTCAGTCTGAGGCTGACAGCCTTCGGCCCTGGGAGGCTACTAGTGTGAGTCCTGGACCCCACAGACTGGGGAGCCTGGAGCTCTGTTGTCCACAGCAACAGAAGAACAGTCCGTCCCAGCTCTCAAAGAGACCAAGTCACCATCAGTGTTTGTCCTCTCGGAGCCTCTGAGAGAGTAGATGGTCCCTGCCCACAATGAGGGCAGCTCTTCCCCACCTGACCCACTCAGACTCACATACTCATCTCTGGAAACACCCCACAGACTCACCCAACATCACGCTTCATCAGGTTCCTTGGCATTCCTTAATCCTGTCAAGGTGACACCTAAAATTAAGTTCACACGTCCACCTCCATGCATCTCCTTAAACCATAATTAATTTCCAATCAAGACAAAAACTATCAAGGTAATAGTTCTGCATAATATGATGCCACAATCCCACATACAACTGCAAACGCATTAATCCCTTCCCCGGAATTTACCATCCTAGATCTTAATTTTTCAGGATTATGATTTGGGGGTATTTTAGATTGTAGGGATTATGATCTTTATGGATTCTGACCTTTCAGGATTTCAACATTTGAGATTATGGCATTGAGAATTGTGACTTTTAGTCTTACGATCACCACCACAAGATGGCTATCCATGAGTGTCTAAGAGAAAGAAAGAAAGATAATACTGGAAGATGGAAGGCAAAAAGGGAATCTTTGTGTATGGTCTATTAGTCTACTTGAACTGCTGAAACAAAAAAACCACAGACTGGGCAGCTTAAACAATAAAAACTTACTTCCCATTGCTCCAGAGGCTAGGAAATCCAAGGTCAAGGTGCTGGCTGGTTTGACGCATGGTGAGGGCTCCCCTCCTCCCTTGCAGATGGTCACCTTAAGGAGAGGAGTTCTGGCTCGGTGCCTGTGGCTCAGTGGGCTAAGGCACCAGTCATGTAAACCTGAGCTGGCGGGTTCGAATCCAGCCTGGGCCCGCCAACCAACAATGACGGCTGCAACCCGAACACAAATAGCCGGGCATTGTGGCGGGCGCCTGTAGTTCCAGCTACTTGGGAGGCAGAGGCAGGAGACTCGCTTGAGCCCAGGAATTGGAGGTTGCTGTGAGCTGTGATGCCGCGGCACTCTATCCAGGGTGACAGCTTGAGGCTCTGTCTCAAAAAAAAAAAGGAAAGGAGTTCTGGTGTCCCTTTCTCTTCTCATAAGAGCATGAGCCCTGTGGATTTAGTATCCCACCCCCGTAACCTCATTTAACCTTTATCATCTCCTCACAGGCCCAATCTCCAAATGCCATCAAACTGGGCTTAGGGCTTCGACACACCAATACGCGTTTGTGGGTGGGGGAAGGGGACATTGATAAATTTAGCAAAACTGTCTTCTGTGGTACAATAGAAAACGTACCTTATGAATTAGATGATCTAGAACAGGGAATTTCCAGGTAGAACGTTGAAGGTGCCATTTGGCTTCTGGTCACTTATGATAAAATAAGGAAAGAGAGAAGACATGTTAAAGAAAGAACCATCAGGGCAGCGCCTGTAGCTGAAAGGAGTAGGGCGCAGGCCCCATGTACCGGAGGTGGCAGGTTCAAACCCAACCCCAGCCAAAAACTGCAAAAAAAAAAAAAAAGAAAGAAAGAAAGAAAGAACCACTAAGCATAAAGGAGCCTAGATTTGCTGGGTTTGAAAAAGAAAAATGTCTTACTCTAAGACTCTCCAGAGAGGAAATGATAATAAAAGTTTAAAACGACCTCCAGGCAAAGGTCAAATCCAGTGAACTAACAGTGGTCTAAAGATTTAGCTGAGGGAGTGAACGTAAAACCCCTTATTAAAACCTCAAGGTGGTGCTTGAAATAGGAAAACAAAAGAAAAAAGAAAAGTTCCTCACAGATCCTCATCAATAAACAATAGAGCTTCCAGTAATCTTAAGTGCTCTGTCCCACAGCAGCCTTACAGGAAACTCAGGATGCAAACAAGCTTATTTCACTGAGACTTGTGGTCATGACTTTTCTCTAATGGAGTGAATGCCAATAAGATTCACAGAATCTCACAATGATTGTAAGACGATTACATCATCTAAAACACCAACTGCTTGGATTGAAAGAGTCAGAGACAGTACACTAGGAAAATGGGTCTTTGAACTGCCAAACAATTATAAGAAAACAGCCTGATAAAATAACTCAGAAGCAAACACTGACTGTTTCTGACAGCAAAGAAAGGATGGCTCAGAGCTTCTGCCTCTGAGTCCAGAGGGGATGGCCAAGAGACCTGGAGAACCATTCTTAGTTCTCATCGGTCCCTGTGCCCAGCAGAATTTCAGAATTGCTAAGGACCCTTGTGCACCCCTCATTTTCCCTGTTTTTTTTTTTCTTTTAACATGTTGCTGACCAATCACAAGTTACCTGGTAACACAGATAGTTTGTGCATAAAATTGCCGGTCAACAATGTGTTAAGATGTTAGAGGCACTAAGTGAGTCTATAAGCAGTTGAGAGATGAGGAGGGGAGAAAGAATAAAATAGGCTGAATTCAGGACAACTGGGAATTGAAGAAATGAATCAGTGAACAGCTGCTATGTTAATACATTGTGGATCGGCAATTTTATGCAGAAACTATCCACGTTGCAGGTAACTCACAACTGGTCAGCAACGTGTTAACAGGATGATCTTTAGTGGTTGTCCTGTGCCTGCTCTACCATCATATGTCAGGTAGAGGGAAGACACCATGTTCCTTTTGTTCACAGGCCTATAGATGGAGAAGAACTGTGCAAGATGAGCTTGCAACCTAGACCTGATTAGATAACAAGGCCCAGCATTTCAGACTGATATTGTACATTGATGAGACACTGAGGGGCTTTGGAAGAGATGAGTTTACTTCAGTGTGGGAGGGATATGAATTACCAAGAGTCACTGGGCAGACTGAGGTAGCCAGCCTCCTTTGATCCTTGCCTCCTGGTGGTCTTGCTCTCATGCAGTCCCTTCCTACACTGAGTCAAGGCTGACTGTGTGCCTGATAAAATACAGAGAAAATATAGGTGGGTCATAAAAGAGTGCAGCCTCTGCCTTGGACTCTTGGACCTCTTAACCTGAGGGAAGCCAGCTGCCATGATGTGAGACATTCCTGCTGTGCTATTGGGCTAAATTGAGGCCTCCCTAGTGGGCAGCATTAACGTAGTAGCCCTGTGAGTGAACCACCTTAAAAGTGGGATGTCCAGCCCCAGTCAAGCCTTCAGATGACTGCAGCCCCAACTGACATCTGACTGCAAACTCAGGAGAGAACCTGAGCCAGAACCATCCTGCCATGCTGCTCCAGAATGTCTGTTCCAAACAAACCATGGTGTGGGGGAGGAGAATACATATTGTTATTAAGGCCACTAGGTTTGGGGGTGATTTGTTACACAGCAGTGGATAATTAACATAGCTCTATAGGGTACACAAAGGAGAATCAATCAAATGTAATCACTAGCCAAAAAAATCTTGCCATAGCATAAGAAGAAAACATGTAGACCCAGTAGAACACACAGATTGGTATAGCATGAGATTCACTTGGTCAGCCCATGAAAGGGTAATTTCTCTCTCCTGTTGGTATATTAGCATTGGGGATCAGAAGTGAGGTGCCGGGGGCGGGGGGGTGGCGAGTATTTAGGAGACAGTTTCAAGACATGAGCTGGAACCTTAGACAGAAGATTTTCCTTTCAGCACTAAACTCTATCAGGTCATGGCTTTGTTGTTGCAAAAAATGCCTTTCCATTTACAGAGCTCTTTTGTACTAGCTCTGTCACGGAGGCCGGCCAGGGATTACCATACCTAAATGATGATAAAACTGAGGGTCCCACTGGGTAATTGGCTTGTCCAAGCCCTGGGCACTCTCTGCTTCCTAACAGCCCTCAGCAGCCCAAAGCTGCATTTGGCTGCCAAAGGAAACAGAATTCAAAATGCCAAGGCTGGGCCATAAGCACACATTAAGGAACAGTACGGAGGGAAAATGCAGGCCAATTGCCCTGGTGGGGACCTTCACTAAATAATAACAGGCTTCAGCTGCCTTAAAACAATCTTTCACTCCTATTAAAATCTGTGCCTTAGGGTGCTGAAGCTGAGCTAATATCATAGCCAAAATTGTGTCTTTCTTCAACACATGACCTTAGGCCTATTTGGGTCTCTAAACCTCATCAATACTACGTGGAGTTAGACCGTCTGGTCTCTAAGGCTATATGTGGCTCTGACATTGTAGGACTCATGAGGAATTTGTGGGACTTTCAACACTGATATTGGCATAATAATACCAAGCTGTTCTCATCTTCAGTCTCCAATCTACAAAATCAACGCCAAACAGGAAATTACAGGCAATAATTTATTCTGAATTCTCCCACCATGGGACTGGTTTATACATATTGCCACATGGACTCTCATGAAACATTAAACAGACAAAGAGGGTTTCTTCCAGCCTCCCCAGTCCCCTGACATATGCTCCAAAATCCCCCTGGAGAGGGCACCTCCCAGGGACTGCAGCTATGATCAAGAATAACTTCAGAGAACCAGGCAGGAGGTCGGTTGTAAAAACAGCCAAGCCTATAAAATAAAATGACATAAGGATAAAATAAAACATTATTAAAAAAAATAAAATGGCCAAGCTAGGTTATTGTCAGAGGACCCTCTGATCAATAATCACTTTTGGTCTTATATCCAAAGGAGTAGAGAGACAAACTGGGGTATCCTCCTGGTAAGCCTTGCCCAGTTGACTTAGCTCTATTGTATTAATCTCCAGAGAAGTAGAACCAATAGGATGGATGGATGGATGGATGGATGGATGGATGGATAGATAGATAGATAGATAGATATAAATAGATTTAGTATAAAGAACTAGCTCACACAATTATGGAGGTTGAGTAGTCTAAGATCTGTGGTCAGGAGAGCCAATGGTGTAGTTCCAGTCCAAGTTCTCAAAAGGCCTGAGAACCAGAAGAACCCATGTATAGGTTCCACTCTGAGTCCAAGTCCAAAGGCAGAATACTGATGTCCCAGCCCAAAGACAGTCATGTACAGGAAAGAATGCTTTCTTACTCAGCCTTTTATTCTCTTCAGGCCTTCAATGGGTTGCTTTACTCAGATGACCAAAGGAAATGTCAATCTCTTCCAGAAATATCCTGAGAAACACATCCAGAAATAATGTTTAACCAAAACATCTGGGCATCCTGTGGCCCAATCACATAATATTAACCAATGTGCCTGCCCAGGCCCAAGGGAATGAATGGAGGTCACCTTGGCAAAACAGTAAGATGAAGTGAGCTCTGGAAACTGACCAGTGTTGATGTAGATGCCTGGTGTGCTGGGCTTAGCTCTGGGGGTAAAGCAAGCACTGAGCCAAGTCTGCATTTCTCAGCAGCTGTTGTCACTTCACTTGAGAAAAGAGCAATCTCTCCCCATTACATCAATCTCTGCACTAGCACACACAACCAGAAACAGCTAGAAACCCAGAAACATAGTAATGAAAACTCAGTAATTTGAAGGCTAAATTTTTATTCCCCCAGAGCAGAAATGCCTGAGAGCTTTGGGAGAGTGGTACATCTTCCCTGCACAAGGACATAACCAGAGCAGAGCCTCACAGGCAGTGAGCCAGGGTGGGAAGCAGAAATGGCTCAACAGAATAGGCAGGCTCAGGATGAGGCAAGTGACAGGAACCTAGATGGTACTTAAGTCGATTCTATCTAAGGAGGTCAATGCCACCCCAGGGAAGCTGGGCTGGTGTTTAGCACATGGCCCATTTTGATCTGGTGCCTTGTGTTATGCGTGGCCGATGTAAGCACAATTATGATAGCTTAACTGTTGAATAAACAAAATACAATAAGCTCACTTCTGAGCTAGTCGTTTCAAGTATATCCAGATTCCTAAGGAAAGGGCGCTTTCTAATACCTTTATAGAAGACTGTCTAAATTGCAAGGGCATAGTCAATGTGCACAGTGGCCACCATAACACTCAGCAGGGGTACATTAGGAAAACTAGTCCCTGCTCCTCCTTCCCCGAGAGGAAAGGGAGAGAAGCTCTTGCTGCTGAAGTGTGGAGGCTTCTCCTTACACTTTCAATCCCCTTCTCCCTGGATGAGATGCAAACCCAAGATGAGGGCTCATGTCTTGACTCTTAGTCCAGTGCTCTTCCTGCTTTGCTAGAAAGAGGCAGAACCCAGAGCTGGGCTCAGAAATAAACATTAACGCTCTGTCAAGTAAGAGTGAGCTGTGGAGCACCAGCAGGCCCGTCTCCTAGCTGGGCTCACATCCCTCCCAACTCCTCCTGCTCTGGGGACTCTCTCTCTCTCTTTCTCTCACACACACTCACACACACACACACACACACCTGCTGGGCCTCAGCACCTGGTGTGCACGTGGTGGGGTGAAGGCATGAGCACAGAGCTCTCTGACCCAGGCAGGAGCAGCAGAGGGTATGGGCCTGGGGCCTGGGCCTGGTTGTGGGATGGTGGCTAGACACTTCACTCTGTCCCAGTTATACAGACCACCCAGCCCCACGCCAGCTTCTTGCCAGCCCACAATGGCTATTGCAGCCCGTCATTGACCTTCTGATCACTAACCTACTCCCTCTCTGACCTCGGCTCCCTCCACCCTCTCCTCCTGCCCTTACCTTAGACACTGGCCCTGGACTCCAGCCCCAGACGAGTACCCTGTGTGAAGACTCTCTAGCAGGATAGCTTCCTTCTGTGCTGTGAACCGTGATTTAGCTCACCCTGAAGAGCCCTGGGGACCTAGTAGCCCCTTCCAGCTCCAGCCCTGAAGACACCAGCCCAAATCCCAGCCTCTCACCCAACCACTGTGCAGACCCAGCTGCCCCAGGCAGGGCGAAGACAGATAACGGGACCCTCCCTCTATTCCAGGGGTTCTCAACCTGCCTAATGCCGCGACCCTTTCATACCGTTCCTCATGTTGTGGTGACCCCCAACCATAAAATTATTTTTGTAGAAAACATAATTTTATGGTCACCACAAGATGAGGAATGGTATGAAAGGGTCGTGGCATTAGGCAGGGTGAGAACCACTGCTTCCAGCCCTGTACCCAGGGGACTGGGAGGCTGCAGTCTGAATGGCCATGTCTCCAAAGACATACGCGTGGCCGATAAGCA
This sequence comes from Arctocebus calabarensis, assembly GCA_963573935.1. NCBI lineage: Eukaryota > Metazoa > Chordata > Mammalia > Primates > Lorisidae > Arctocebus > Arctocebus calabarensis. The sequence goes on from CAUYON010050063.1 coordinate 18,786, forward strand.
CGCGAAAAAATGCTCAACATCATTAGTCATGAGAGAAATGCACACCAAAACTACAATAAGATACCATTTCACACCCATTAAGATGGCTAATATGAAAAATAAATAAACAACAACAGAAAAAACAAGTGGAGTGCGTAGCTGGTGGGAATGTAAAATGGAGCAGTCCTGGTGGAAAAAGTCGCTGTGGAAAACAGCTCGGCAATTTCTCAAAAAGCGAAACATAAAATTACAATATGAGCCAGCAATTCCATTCCTAGGTACCCAAAAGAATTAAAAGCAAGAACTCAAACAGATACTTCTACACCAATGTTCATAACAGCAATATTCTCAATAGCCGAAAGGCGGAAGCAAAACAAGTGCTTATCAAAGGATGAATAGATAAACAAAATTGGTTTATGCCTACAATGGAATACTATTTGGCCCTAAAAGGAAATGGCATTCTGGTATATGTTACAACATGGATGAATCTTAAAAACATTATGGTAAGTAAAATAAACCAAACACAAAACTACAGATATTATATAATCCCACTGATACAAAATACTTAGAATAGGCAAATTTATAGAGGGAAAAAAAGTAGAATAGTGGTTTTCAGGGCCTGGGTGAAAAGAGGGTATGGGAAGTTACTGTTTTATGGGTGCAGAGTTTCTGTTTGAGATGATGAAAGTTCTGGAAATAGATGATGGTGATAGTTACCCAACAATGCGCATATACTTAATGCCCTAAATTATATACTTAAATTTGATTAAATGGCAAATGTTTATGTTATGCATATTTTATGTTATGTATATTTTACCATGATTAAAAAAAGTAATGTACTTCTGCATTTTAAAATGACATATAGGGTAGACCACAGGCTGGCTTCTTCTTGATCTGCCCTGCACAGAAGATTTTGAGGGAACAGACACTGGAGGGCCCCTCTGCACCCAGGCTGGGATTGGGCACCGTGGGATTAAACACGAGCCTCTCCCAGAAATGTCCAGGGCAGGACAAGGGTGCCAGGAGAACCCTGACCAGGCTTCTGCTCTCATCTAGGTGGTGACCAGGTCTGTGGACAGGAGAGGCGCAGCAGCTTGGGCATGGGATGTTGGCAAGAAAGGAAACAGCACTCACTACATCTGCAAATTTACTTTTAAATAAACTTTCGGTTCCTCCGTGACAGCCATTAGACTCCAAATTACCCAGAAAACTGCCAGTGCAGTGTTAACGCCAAAGGAGCAAACAAGATGCATGTGCTTGTCCAGGGCGAGGCGTGCTGTAGGAGCCCAGACGAACCTGAGCTCAAGTCCTGACGTTCATGTCTCTTAAACTTTAAAGGAATCAAACTCCCCACTGTAAACTAGGGACAGTGCTGCCTACCTCCCAGGACTGATGCAAGGCTGATAATTGAACACCCATTACATGCCAGATACAGTCAACAGCCCTGCAAAGTAGATGTTATCACCCCTCATTTGCTGATGAAGAAACTAAGGCTCAGAGAAGCAAAATAACTTCATTATCATGTTCATATTCATCCCAAAGGTTTTAATGTCTTCCACCATTCTAGGCTCTAGGGAAATAGCCTATCTGTTCCCTATGGGAGCAGAGAAGTCAGGCAACAAGACAGGTGATTTCAGCGTGCTTTCCAACTGTAAGAACTGGGATGTGCGGAGGGCTTTGGGAGTAGCACCAGCATCAGTTCTGGTCTGGGTCATCAGAAAGAGAGTATCAGAGGCAGAAATGATAACACGGAGGACTAAAAGCCAAGAAGAGCTAGAAGTCAGTGAAGAGGAAGAGGGAGCAGGAGAAAGAGAACCAGCAGGTCACCAGGTGTGCAAGTACAGGTGGAACCAGGAGGCCTAGATACCTCCTGTATGTGGCACACAGCAGAAACTGATGAGGTTATCTCTGCCTGCCATCAAATTAGAGCAAGAACCAAGAAGACCGGGGTGTGATTCAAAGGCGTGGGATCTAGTCCCAGCTCGGGGGCTCCTTAAGAAAGTCACACCCCAATTCTACATCTCAGTCTCCCAACTATGAAGAAGAAGTCTGGAATATTCCACCTCTGAAGACGGGTCCTGCCTCATTCATTCAGCCAGCACTTGTCAAAGGCCATGTATGTGCCCACCACTTTTCCAGGAGGTGGGAATCTGTCACTGAACAAAACACAGAATGATCCTCACCCTAATTGAGCTTACATTCTAGAGGTGGGAAGACAGGCATTAAATATGCTAAAGACATAATAAATAAATAAAACAATTTTTTAGGCACTATGAAAAGAGAGAAAAAGTAGATCGGGGATTAGTTTTCATTTTCAACAGGATAATTAAAGATGGGTGCATTGAGGAGGCAGATCTGAGTGGTGGAGACTTGAAAGAAGTAAGATTTCAAGCCACAGAAACATCTGGGGAAGGGGAATGGGGTCCACGGCAATACAGCAAGCCTCTAATCAGAGGGCGCCCACCATGTGAAAGAAACAGCAAGGTCGTGAGAGAAACAGTAAGGTTGTGAGAAGAACAGCAGGGACGTGGGTTATCTGGAGCAGAGCGGGCGATAGAATAGCAATGGGAAATGAGGCCAGAGAGGGGAAGGGGACGGGCCAGCCAGGCCATCCTCATAGGCCACTGTGAGGACTCAAGTCTCTGTAACTTGCTCCAAGGCCCCAGGCTTCCAGCCACGGGCAGTTCCTTTGACTTCCTTGGGCTTCCAGCAGGAACTATAAGGCAGTGACACCAGCCCAACCTGTTTGTCCAGCCCTTGTGGTGCTGTCTCAGGAATGGGCACCATGTGTCTTGGCGCTGAACTTGGCACCCTACATTCAGGCTTGCAATGTGGCCCTCACCCAGGCCGCGTCCCTGGATCTCCTGCCCTGTTCCCCACCCCCGGAGGGCTCACTCTCTCCTGTGGGTCAGCCTTTTTCCTCATTGCCATGTACAAAAGAGACAGGAAGCAGGGCTCTGGCTGTGTGCGAAGTGGTTGAGATTTTTTTCCCAACCAATGCCAACGCTAATTGACCTCTTTTGCTCTCCGTCACGTGGAAACCCATTTCAGCCCCAATTGTTCTCTGTACATCTGAAAAGTAAAAAATCAGTAGGCTTCTAACGGAACAATAATTATCTTGGCATTGTAAGGCCAGCTAGGCCCCTCACCCTAACCTGTTTACCTCTCTCTCTTTGCAATTTGGAAAAAAAAATATGAATCAATTCAAGAAAGTCATTTGTTCTCTACTTTACAGGGTGCACACCAAATAGTCTGTCAAGGTCTTTTAAAAACCACTTTCCTTCCTCACATTCTGCTCAGCGAGTTGCCTCCCCTTTCCCTCAGCCATTGATTTTGCATCTCGTTAGGATTGTTTTATACTCCTGAGGAATTAATAACAAATTAACCAAAGTCCATGAGCCGCGGCTCAGTCTGCTGAGCCCACCTAGGTAGCCAGCCTGCCTCTGCATCCTTCTACTTAACACCAGGAGAGTGAGAATGTTCCCGAGGACCGGGCCGGAGCTGGAGTCCTGCTCTGCATTGCCGAGGAGTGTGGAACTGCCCTAGGAAGTCCCAAGAATGGAGTGCAGACCTCTGGGGAAAATGGGAAAGGCCACAGAGAATGAGAAAGGACGTGCTTTTAGAAACAGACAGAGTTTAAATCCAAACCTAACTACTTGCTGTGCAGCCCTGGGCAAAGGTCTGAGTGTTTTGAGGTGTGGGAGATCCCAAGTGTAGCTAGTCATGTCGGGGCCCAGCTGATGGGGGAAGCTGAGAAATTCAAGTCGGGAGTTGCGGCTATGGCCTGACTATAGAACAGCCCCTTGAATGGGAAAAGCAAGAGTCCAGATCTCAGGGTGCAGACTGGGATCACTGACTATTCAGTGCAGTCCAGCCAACATCAGTAATCAAGCTCTACAGGAGCCCTTGGGCTTGGGAAGGACTCTGCCTGGGACACGTACTGTATACAAAACAAGAGACAGCACAGTGGTTAACAGCAGGAACAGACTTCTTGGGTCCAAATCCTGATTCTGCAGCTGGCAAGTTTTTTTTTTTTTCCAGTTTCTGGCCAGGGCTGGGTTTTAACTCACCACCTCCCGCATAGGGGTCTGGCGCCCTACTCCTTTGAGCCACAGGCGCCGCCCAGCTGGCAGATATTTTAAGCTTTTGTGCCTCATATCCCTTGCCTGTAGAATGGGACACATCATATACCCATGATATTCATGGAGTTATTGTTAAGATTAATGAGTTAATTTATGTAAAAGGCTTAGAAAAGTGCCTGACACCTAGGAAGTGTCACACAAGGTGAGAAACAGTGTCTTGGTATGGCAGGTTGCCCAGGCTGCAGTGCAGGTGGCTATTCACGAGCAGGATCATAGCACACCATAGCCTTGAACCCTGGGCTCAAGCAATCCTTGAACCCAGCCTCCTGTGTATCTGGCACCATAGCATGCACCACTATGCCTGGTTCCTATGGCAGAAAATTTAAGTGCAATTTCCCTTTTCCTTCCTATCCGCTTGTAGTATGCATAAAAATTATTGATGGCTTTACAAACCCAAGCATCATTTTTTTTTTATCATTGGGGATTCATTGAAGGTACAAGAAACCATGTTACACTGGTTGCATTTTTTGGGTAAAGTCCCCCTTACAATCGTGTTTTGCCCCCAAAAGGTGTGGCACACACCAAGACCCCACCCCCCTCGCTCCTTCCCTCTCTCTGCTCCTCCTTTCCCCACCCCTCCTTCATTCTTTCTCTCTCTGCTCTCCCCTTCCTTCACCCCCAATGTGTCATTAATTGTCCTCATATCAAAATTGAGTACATGGGTTTCATGCTTCTCCATTCTTGTGATGCTTTACTAAGAATAATGTGTTCCACTTCCATCCAGGTTAATACAAAGGATGTAAAGTCTCCATTTTTTTTAATGGCTGAGTAGTATTCCATAGTGTACATATACCACAGCTTGTTAATCCATTCCTGGTTTGGTGGGCATTTAGACTGTTTCCACATATTGTAAATTGAGCTGCAATAAACAATCTAGTGCAAGTGTCCTTATGATAAAAGGATTTTTTTTCCTTCTGGGTAGATGCCCAGTAATGGGATTGCAGGATCAAATGGGAAGTCTAGCTTTCTACCCACTTTTTAAAACCATCTTAAGTTATGAAAATAATAATGGATAATTAAAGATTGTAAATCTTTGGTTCTTTGCTAGATATTTAGAGTGGCTGACTGTTCCTGCTCATGAAACTTGATAGTGTTTATTTTAAAGGAATTTTTCTTATTTTATTGTATTCAATAGCAATACTATGACCTGTTTAAATTAGAATAGAAAATACTATAAATAGTCATGTTTTTATTACAACTGCTGGTTCTAGCCCCCAAAGGAAATGTTCCAACTAGATATATTCTGAACATACAGCATTTAATGTTAAAAAAAATGTGATTTGGTTTGAACAATATCACTAAAAGCAGACTATTTTGCATTGTTAATGTGAATTCTTTTGGTGTTCTCTTAAGAACTGCATATGTAGAAAAGAAACTTCAGAAGTTTACCATGTGTATGATCAATCTATTAAATTTATAATTTTAAAATCCTGATGCTTTCTTAAGCTAAGTTCACAACATAACTGTATTATTCACTTGTGAGAGTGGTGAATTTTAACAATCACTTTTATAATACCTATAGATAATATTGGGATTAATTAAAACTGTTTAAATAAACACCTTCACCATTTCATATTGCAGTTATAAATCCAAGGTACTTCATTTCCTCCTTAGGTACTTTAGTTGTCTTCAAATGGATCATGCCTACTTGAACAACTCTTATAAATATAATAAATTGAATTGTTAAATATGGTATACCTAAAGTTCTTTCAGATGTCCTAATGCTATGCAAAGATTTAGTAACATTTGCACTTAAAAACCCTAAGTCTAAGTTAATTATTCAGTTTTGCACATGCAATTAATATAAGAAGACTGGCATTCTAGTTAACCAAATTCCTGTTAAAATTACTAGTATATAATGTTTTTTTATATACGATTCTTATGCTTCTCTTAAACCCTTAAATTCTCAATCCATATGTTCCTGTGGTTAAAAGATACATACCTATAAAAAATAAAATGAAATCTAATCTAATTCATTCACTCATTCTTTGAATAAATATTTCCTTAACAACTATTATCTGGCAGGCACCGTGTATAACACAGTGAATAAAGAGAAGAAGCTTGGCTTGGTGCCTGTGGCTCAAGCAGCTAAGGAACCAGCCACATATACCTAAGCTGGTGGGTTCGAATCCAGCCTGGGCCTGCCAAACAACAAGGATGGCTGCAATAGAAAATAGCTGGGTGTTGTGTGGGGCACCTGTAGTCCCAGCTACTTGGGAGACAGAGGCAGGAGAATCGTTTGAGCCCAGACGTTGGAGGTTGCTGTGAGCTGTGATGCGATAGCACTCTACTCAGGGCAACAGACAGCTTGAGGCTCTGCCTCAAAAAATAAATAAATAAATGAGAAAAAGCTTTCTGTCAGGGAGCTTAACTTCTTAAGGGAGAGGGCAAATAATAGCAAGTATGACAAATAACAAATAAGTATAACTTATGGTTTGCTAAAACTTGATATATGCCACAGAGAAAAATAAACTCGGAAAGGGGCTTGTAGCAACTTGGGGTCACCAGAGAATGAGCTTCCTTATGATTGTAGATTTGAGTAGGGCGGGAGATCTGGATTTGCAGACATTCAGAAACTTTGGTCTTCATGTAATCTGAGCCACAATTTTTGGTCACTAGCTTACCAACTAAGAAACTTATATAGAGATTAGTCTCACAGCTCTTCTAGTCCCTGAGACCACATTAGAAGAATGAGGACAAGTGTTTGAGGAAAAGGAAAGAGTATTAATTTGCCAGCAAATGACGAGAATGACTGAGTGCTCTCTGAAAGGACCATTTCTTCCCCACAAGCAGAAAAAACGGAGCTTATAAAGGGAGGGATTTCAGCTTCAGCACATTGTGAGGATGGTTCTGAGGGATGCCATCTCTAGCAAAGACAATCTTCTGGCCTCCTGGAACCTGAACCACCCAGACTTCCACACCATGATTCCCTTGAGCCATCTCCTGAGGTACAAAGAGCAAAAGACACTCCCCTGCCCCTCCCATCCACTGGCTCAGGGCAGGGATGCAGGTTTTAGTTCTCAAAAATGGTGAAGAGGGTACAGTGCCTGTAGCTCAAGCAGTTAAGGTGCCAGCCACATACACCAGAGCTGGCGGGTTCAAATCCAGCCTGGGCCTGCCAAACAAGTGGGAGGCTGAGGAAAGAGAAACGGTGAAGCCCAGAAGTTGGAGGTTGCTGTGAGCTGTAATGCCACCGCACTGTACCCAGGGTGACAGCTTGAGGTGCTGTCTCAAAAAAAAAAAAAAAAAAGTGAAGGAGGTTTAAAGAAATAGAAAACATTTTTACCCATTTTCAGTCCATTATTTCTGTTACAGTCTTACCTAATTTTCCTTTTAGTCACATAAGTCTTTAACTCTTACCCAGGTGGACACTTCAGAGAATTTTGCAGGTATTTAAGATATATAAAGTTATCCATTCTCATGGTAATGAATTCTGTTTATATTTTTCAGGACCTCCAAGCTCATATGGATATTTAAAGTGTATCAGCTATCTGATAGACTTTTGGATATTTCATAGGCTTTGTCTATAAAATAGACAAAGATGGTTTACAAAGGTGATTACATTAGAAGATTATTCTACCTTCAGAAACATACAATTTTCTTTTTAAATGAACAAAATAGAAATATTACTTGGAATTGTATTAATAGATGTTTTTCCTCAGAAAATCTACTTATTGTATTTAGAAAATGATACTTAGAAGAATATATTTAAAATGGTAATAGTTTCCAGGAGTAATTACATTAGACTTGCATAAACAAAAGATTGAGAATGGTAGCTAATTTATTTCTAAAAATTATATTAACATATTTTTAACTTCATCTGGCCAATTTCATTAAAATGAGCGATACCTGTTTCCACCAATGGAAATTGATAAGAGAAACAGTAAAAATTTTCCATGAGTTAATTTAACAAAAAAGAGCAACTTGCCAATATTTTAGCTTTATTAAAGTTTGATAGGATTTCTGTGTGACTGTAAGAAAAATATCAGACATAATTGATTAAAATTTGCTGATCTCATTTAAGAACCACATGGTACAAAAACTAAATTAACAAAATCTATATAGGACATTAAATTGCATGGCATGTGCTCATACAGGTGATGTAATAAGCTGACAAGCTTTTTCAAGTTAAAGTTTTAAATAAATATATACTTGTATGGCAGACAGAATATTAACTCTCCAAAGCAGAATCACAATTATTCCTTCAACTCCCACTCAAAGACCTAAATTGCTTCAAGTAGTCAGAAGGAGGTAGTTGCTAGAACTGGAAAAACTTTCCTAAGACTACAGGGAGGAAAAGGCATATGTTTTGTTTTGGAATTGGGGGGTGACAGGGTCTTCAGAGGGAACAGCTACATGGTACACCAGGAAAAGTTTCTTTTGAGGCATGGGAGATCTCCTAGTGACCAGGACATAGTGGAACTCATAAAAATGCTTTCTGAATGAATGTGTAAATATGAAAACAATGATGACTAGGGCAGTGCTTGTGGCTCAAAGGAATAGGGTGCCAGTCTCATATGCCGAAGGTGGCGGGTTCAAACCCAGCCCCGGTCAAAAACTGCAAAAAAAAAAAAAAAAAAAAGATGACGATATAGATGAGTAGATAGAGAACACAAAGGAAAGGGTAAGAGGTAAGATTTGCTGGAGATGACGCCATCTGACTAGTGGACAAGACGTTTGGCATTCTAGGAATATAGAATTGCTTAGAAAATTCCAGAGATAATTGGTTTGGGGTTATTGCGTATAACTTGAGATGTGGAGATAAGAAAAAAATAAAATTTAAAAGATAGAAATTCATCATATCATGAATGCATTTTTAAGCCACCTTAATATTTAGTCCATACACACTGAGGAAACAACAAAGAATTTCAGCAAAGAAGTGATATTCTCAGGCAGATGTGATATGGCACTGATTTGGAGGGTAGATTTGATACGGGGAATGTCGGGGGCCTAACGCAGCCCCACACGATCGCCTACTCCGTCCATTCCTTTGATACCTGTGTTGGAGCTATTTGATTCCTTTCGGCACTCTTACCCTTACCCCAGGAGTTAGTTGCAAATCCATCCACAGTCAGAAGCAATTAAGAAGAGAGATCTGAGATCTCAAAAACCAGGTCAACCTTTCTATTCTTCTCCTTCTTACTTCATGCTTTACGTTTAATAATCTGGCTGTTTTTCTTCCTATGATCAAGCTCAAAGCTCTATTCAAGTGTCTACTAAGACCAGGGCCATGTCTCAGTGTTGCTAACTGTCCTGATTACAGAGTTATCACTGCTATGTGTAATATTTTTTGTGAATTATAAAAATACACCCTCTTTGGGAAGAAACATGAGATTTAAGACTCACAGGATTTGAATTTAACCCATATTTAACCCCTTGCTAGAAACCTTTGTGTTGTTAGCAAACTGAACAGCTATACATGTTGTCGACCCTGCCTGAATCCTGTCAATTATCCCTGAACCTCCAGCTCATAACCCTCCTGTTGCTGTTAAATTTCTATCACTGGATTGGGCACCTGTCTGAATTTCTGCCATCACCTTCATGAAACTGTGGAGCTAGTACAGTTTATGATTTTAGGGGGAAAAAAAGGCTTCATTTGAAGTTTTATTTTAGAGAAATATTTAACTTTTTTAAAATTTAGGTTTAAAAACCATATATTAAGAGTATAAACTACATATTAAGCTTTCTTTTATAAGTTATTTATACATATTGATAATAGAAAATTAATCTTTTGTTTTATGGTGTAGTTAAATTTCATTTCTATAATTGGCCAAAGTCCCTACTATTTGATTTTCTTTCTCAAGAATATCACTTAAATTTCAAATCAGGTTCTCATAATTTGTGGGTCTCTTTCTGTAAACTTTATTCTGTTCTATTGTCTACATATATATTATTACACCAATGTCACATTATATTAATTACTCTGGCTTTATAAGAGTTACATATATATATGTTTATTTTTCTTTTTGAGACAGAGCCTCAAGCTGTCACCCTGGATAGAGTGCTGTGGCATCACAGCTCACAGCAACCTCCAATTCCTGGGCTCAAGCGAGTCTCCTGCCTCTACCTCCCAAGTAGCTGAGACTACAGGGGCCCGCCACAACGCCCGGCTATTTTTTGGTTGCAGCCATCATTGTTGTTTGGCGGGCTTGGGCTGGATTCGAACCCGCCAGTTCAAGTGTATGTGGCTAGCACCTTAGCCCGTTGAGCCACAGGCGCCAAGCCTATGTTTTATATATATATGTGAGCTACCCACTCACATTTAAGATATGTGTGTGTATACACACACACTTATCTTCTCCTCATGTGTACTAATGTTTTGTGGGTTTTTACTTGAATGTCTACTAGCTTGATTTTAATATATTCAGACTTCCATTTACGTAATGTTTACATGGTATATCTTTTTTCTTTTTTTTCTTAGCTTTTCAGCATTTATATTTCATGTGACTCTCTGATAAGCAGTGTATAATTAGCTTTCTTTTTGTTGCTGTTGTCCAATAAAATAATCATCTTTTAATTGGAGAAATTAGTTCATTTTTACGTATTTATTTTTTTGAGACAGAGTCTTATTATGTCACCCTCAGTAGAGTTGTGTGGCATCACAGCTCACGGTAACCTCAAACCCTTGGGCTTAAGCGATTTTCTTGCCTCAGCCTCCCAAGTAGCTGGGAATACAGATGGCTGCCACAATGCCTGGCTATTTTTTGGTTGTAGTTGTCATTGTTGTTTGGCGGACCCAGGCTGGATTCAAACCCAACAGCTTGGTGTATGTGGCTGGCACCCTAGCCACTGAGCTACAGGGACTGAGGCTCATTTTTATTTGTTAACTGATAGGTTTCAGTTTAAATCCATCATTTCATTATTTGTTAAGAATTCATTTGTTTATTCTGTATATGTGTTTATCTCATTTAGTCAGTCATTGCTCAAAAAATACATAATTTAAGTTATCTTAGCGAGATCCCATTACTAAAATACAAACAAATACAGAGACTTTATATCTAGAAATAAAAAACTTCAGCAAATACAAAAACACACTGTGAATGAGGCGGGATCTGAAATGAACAGGCAGGGATCTGAAAAGACCAAAATTGGAGAAATAATGAGTGGGTAGCTACTAAGGAGACAAATCTTAAGAAAAATTTAGCATCTAAGGTACAGAGAAGCTCATGACTGTAATCCTACCACTCTGGGAGGCTGAAGAATGAGGATCACTTCACGCAAGCAATTTGAGACCAGACTGAGCATGAGTGAGACCCCATCTCTACAACAAATAGCAAAATTAGCTGCACATAATGGTTAGCGCCTGTAGTCCCAGCTACTCTGGAGGCTGAGAGGTAGGAGGATCATGTTAGCCCAGGAGTTTGAGGTTTCAGTGAGCTATGATGATGCCACCGCAGTCTAGCTTGGGTAACAGAGCGAGACTCAGTCTCAAAAAAGAAACAAAAAATGTTCACATCTAGTCAATCCCAGTATTGGAGGGACTAAGTTACAGCTGAAGACGTGTCCAAATATCAAAGGTGTGGGGATTAAACTGAGCATTCTCAGCTTGGCGCCTGTAGCTCAACAGGCTAAGGCGCCAGCCACGTACACTTGAGCTGGCGGGTTCGAATCCAGCCCGGGCCCGCCAAACAACAATGATGGCTGCAACCAAAAAATGGCCGAGTGTTGTGGCGGGTGCCTGTAGTCCCAGCTACTTGGGAGGCAGAGGCAAGAGACTCGCCTGAGCCCAGGAATTGGAGGTTGCTGTGAGCTGTGATGCCACAGCACTCTATCCAGGGTGACAGCTTGAGGCTCTGTCTCAAAATAAATAAATAAATA
>CAUYON010050064.1:0-11876 GCA_963573935.1 Arctocebus calabarensis
GGGCGTTGTGGCGGGCGCCTGCGGTCCCAGCTACTTGGGAGGCGGAGGCAGGAGACTCGCTTGAGCCCAGGAATTGGAGGTTGCTGTGAGCTGTGATGCCACAGCACTCTATCCAGGGTGACAGCTTGAGGCTCTGTCTCAGGAAAAAAAAAAAAAAAAAGGATACAGAACTGAATAATGAAAGCAAGTTGCATCACAGTTGAATGCAGGAAACATAGCTGAGCAATGCAAGTGTTTCCCCCCCTCTCTTTTCTATGTACATAGTGTGGAGACTGCATTGCTGTTCATCCATTTTTGGGGTCCCTCCCTAAAGTGCTTCTCCTTATAGGAAGAGGATACACACCAGGAGTGGGCAAGTTCTGGCCTTCAGGCCAAATCTGGCTTGCTGCTTCTTTTTGCGTGGCTTGTGGGTTAAGAAAGGATTTCTATATATTTTTTTGGTTGTTGTTGCAGTTTTTGGCCAGAGCTGGGCTCGAACCTGCCACCCTTGGCCTATGGGGCCGGCGCCCTACCCCTTGAGCCACAGGCGCCACTTGGATTTTTACATTTTTAATAGTGTCATGTCTAGGGTTCCTTTTGTGCTATGAAGTCCAGCCCCTGAGCCATACCCTCCCCGTTGAACTCAGGTGTGTCTATGCAACTTGTTTTGGCCAATGCCATGTGCACAGAAGTTATGTTTCACTTCTGGTCAGAAGCTTTTCAGACTCAGTGCACGCTTCCCAGGCGCACTCTCTTCTCACTTTACAAGACAGTGCACCTTTCTGGATAAAAGCTATTCTGTTACCCCGGGTTCTAGAGAAAGAATGATGTGGATCAGAACTGCAGTCGACCATGTGGACATGTACCATAGATGAGAAGTAGATGAGATTTTGGAGATGTTTGTTACTGCCATATACTCTCACCTATACTAACTGATACACATGGAAAATATATAGCATAGGGGTTTTCAATGGCTTTACACTATAAAGAAATGGAGAGCAATCCTGACACCCGGGTTGCTCCCCAGACCAATAAAATAAGATTTGCTGAGAGTGGGGTCCAGGTACCAGGAAGTTTAAAGTTCCCCAGGTGATTCTGATGTGTAGCCAAGGTTAGGTAACACTAACACATGGTTGGTAATATACCTCGCTAATATCTATTAAGTGCCTTCTCCATGATATGTCACAAGTATTAGCTCATTTGATCTCCACAAAGCTCTATGAGGTGAACACTACCATTTTCCCATTGCTGTGGTTTGGATGTGGTTTGTCCCTGTGAAAACTCATGTTGAAATTGGAGCCCCAATGTGGTTGTGTTGGGAAGTGATGGGGTCATGGGTGCAGATCCCTCTTGAATAGACGACGAATGTCCTTCCATGGGAGTAAGCCCTCACTCTGTCAGGAATAGATTAATTCCCATGAGAGTGGGTTGTTAAAAGAGTTTGACTTTGCCAGTTTTGCTTCCTCTGTCCATGTGTGATCACCTCGCCCTTGCTCACTCCCTTTCCACTTTCCACCATGAGTGGTGGCAGCCTGAGGCCCTCCCTAGGTGCAACTGCCCCATCTTGAACTTCCCAGCCACCAGAATCCTAAGCCAAATACGCCTTTTATTCTTTATAAGTGATCCAGCCTCAGGTGTTCCATTATAGTAACACTAACTGGACCAAGACACCCATTTTATAGATGAGAAAAACTCCAAGGCACACCAAGGTTGGGTAACTTGTTCAAGACCATACAATCTGACAAGTCCTGGGATTTGGACCCAGGTGATCAGTTTCCAGATCAACACTGCTTCTGAAGAAGACTCAAAGGGGCAGAATTGGGAGAGGAGAAAGGGGGGTCTTGTATCCCCACTCTTTATACTTATTTTCCTATTTGAAAAATTCCCGGGGAAGCTGTATTACTTGTATTATAAAAATAAATAATGAATGACATAAACCCTTCTTGACCCTAAAAAATAAATGCAGCTGGTGATCTCAGCTTCACACATACGACTGTGAAGAATCAGGCCCAGGAACACAGCCATTAGACCAAACACTTCATTAGAGACCCGAGAGCCAAAGCTTAGCACCCTGGGTCCTGGCTGAGAGCGGAGCAGGGTACTCGGTGAGAAATGAAGAGCAAATGAGGAAAACAAACTTCTCAGGGCCTAGGAGGGAAGGAGAGTATGACCTGGGAAGAGGTTTGAGGGGCGTTTCCTTGCATGACTCATACCCAGAGCATTTCACTCTACACAATGGCACATTCCTCCTTGTCAGGGCTATTTGTGCACTTGACCTCCAGTGACCAGCCCTCTATGTACTGGATGAGAGGCAAGAAGCAGCTCTCACCCAGACTTGTCTGCTGAAAGGCCTGAAATGATTTATTCAGAAAGATGTCACTTCCCAGGCCAGTATACAGAGAAGGAAAAACGATTACTGCATCTGAAACGGCTTCTCTGTGAAAGTATTTGCATGGTTCTAAAAAGGCAAATACTATATATTGAAAAGCTCAAATCATGATTGACCGATGTGGGGAGGATCTGCAGAGAGGGTCTGCATGTGGGTGATGGGGGCAAGGGTGAGAAAAGAGAGTTCAATTCTTATCTTACATTTTGGGAAGTAGAGATCATGCCCCCAAATGGGAAAAAAGTCAAGAAGCAGCAACATTAAGTATGTTCCTTAGAAATGTGGAGGTAAGTTCCACAAGGATCAGCAAAGGTTGAAGGTTGTTGCCTCTGGCAGAAAGAAAGAATGGGTGCGAGGGGAGGATCACCAATAATGGCTGTTTTCCATATACATTTCTCTTTACAACGATATGCCTTTTGTTTAAAGAGGATCTCACTCTGTCACCTAGGCTAGACTGTAGTGCAGTGGGAGATCATAGCTCACTGTGACCTCAAACTCTTGGGTGATCCTCCTGCCTCAACCTCCCTAGTAGCTGGGACTATAGGCATGCACCACCGCATCCAGCTAATTTTTTTTTTAATTTTATTTTTTGTAGAGATGGAGTCTTGCAATGCTGTCCAGGCTGGTATCAAACTCTTGGCTTTAAGCAATCCTGCAGTCTTGGCCTCCCAAAATGCTGAGATTACAGGTCTGAGCCACTGCGTCTGGCCCAGAATTATATGAATTTTAAACTATATGCATGTATTTCGTGGGTCAAAGAAATTAAAAATAATAATAGGCAACATATTCAATAATTCTTTTCTTATTTTTATTTTTATTTATTTATTTATTTTGAGACAGAGCCTCAAGCTGTCATCCTGGATAGAGTGCTCCAATTCCTGGACTCCAGCGAGTCTCCCGCCTCCGCCTCCCAAGTAGCTGGGACTACAGGCGCCCACCACAACGCCCGGCCATTTTTTTGGTGGCAGCCGTCATTGTTGTTTGGCGGGCGTGGGCTGGATTTGAACCCGCCAGCTCAGGTGTATGTGGCTGGCGCCTTAGCCCGTTGAGCCACAGGCGCAGAGCCCAATATTTCTTTTCATTATCTATCCTAGAGAAAAAAAATCATACACCTTAACAAGGGGATATGTCAAAAAATGTTCATTATAGAATTGTTAGTAAGTAGCAAAAGATTGGGGAAAGTCTAGTTTTCTCATCAAAGGAGACTAGAAAAATAAAAAGTAGTATATTTATACAATGGAAAATGGAAATTTCAATGGAAAGGAATGAAATAGATCTCCACGGACACACCAAAAAAATGTTATTGAGTGGGCTCGGCGCCTGTGGCTCAACAGGCTAAGGCGCTAACCACGTACACCTGAGCTGGCGGGTTCGAATCCAGCCCGGGCCCGCCAAACAACGATGACGGCTGCAACCAAAAAATGGCCAGCCTTGTGGCGGGCGCCTGTAGTCCCAGCTACTTGGGAGGCAGAGGCAGAAGACTCGTTTGAGCCCAGGAATTGGAGGTTGCTGTGAGTTGTGATGCCACAGCACTCAATCCAGGGTGACAGCTTGAGGCTCTGTCTCAAAAAAAGAAAAAAAAAAATGTTATTGAGTGGAAAGCAGTTTCCTGACTTTATTATCATTTATTAGGAACATATAAAATGTTACTATGTATTTTCCACGGGTATTTATATGTGTAAGTATCTGAAAGGATAAACCCAGAGAAAGAACAGAGGTTACTTCTAGAAGGCAGAGAAGAGGAAGTGGGAATTGGAGGTGATGGTCAAAGTGAACTTTAGTATAATCTAGAATGTGTAAAATTTTTATTATTATTTTATAATAAACCACAAGGTCTACGGCTATAAAAATTTTTAAAGGAGAAGGGATTCAAATATTTATTGCATAAAATTAAAAATAAAAACACACCCAAATATTTCTGTGGCCAGTCTTTAGAATACTCGCCTACTCCTTAGGCGTTCTCGTTATTTTAGATTTTCCTAAAATTTGCTTGCATCTCATAATCGTGAGGCAACGATTCAATAGGCTTAAGCTTTGTAGGTGGTGCCTCTTTTCAAAAAACTTGAAAAAACTAGCTGCACAGAGGCAGAAAAATCTGGAACAGCCCCAGAAAAGCACAGCTATCCCAGGAGTGAAGTAACACAGGGTGTTGCCCTGGGCCAGACCACGTTGTCCAAGTAGAAAATGTTTTTCCAGGTTACAAAGACTGAGAAGCTAAAAGAAAAAGCAATTGGTGGGGTCTCTGTTAATTTATGTGAAATACATCTGGAGTGAGGCCAAGACAAAAGCCATCGACTTCATCTCAGGCTGCCTCTGACTGAGCCCCATCGACATACCACCTTGGGCTGTTGGCTTTAGTCACACAGTCCAGCTTGGAGGGGAGCCCTCCATCTCACCCAGGAGTCCTCCCAGTCAATTAAATCCTAAACTCTAAAAGCCTTCAGACCATGCTCTTCAGCCAGTAAAGGGCAATGGAACCCTTCAAATCCACGCTGATCCCTCTGACCACCTAATGTGGTGGTGAGGCTGAAATGGACAGCCTGTGTTTACACACCTAGCCCAGGGCCTGGCGTGCAGCAGGTGCTCCCCAAGGGGTGGTTCTGGCTGAAATCTCCCAGTTCCCTTGCTTATGTACCTTCAAGCAAACAGCCTGTTTCTGTAAACCCAGCAGGAATACCCGAAACCGATGGGCACAAACGTTTGCACATGCTATTCACATGAAAACCATTTTCTTAATTATTACGTACTCTTCAGATTAAAAAAAAAATCAGTGTTTAATTTCCTAAACAAGCAACAGCATAAGTGAATTACTTTTAAAAAACCAGATCAATTTAAACCAGAACAGAGAACTGAGAAAAGGGAGTTTTCCCCAAACAGGCTTCAGTGTGTAACTTGTCCTTGGAAGCACCAGGCTGGGGACGGTGGGGTTAGGGTAGACGGAATGCCATCCTTGCTTGACTAGAGAATTTGCGGGTGGTTCTCTCCCAGTGAAGGTACAAGTCAGACAAAGGCACAGCAGATTTTTCCAACGTGCGCTAATGTTCTACAGATTTCTCAGGGCTTGGCTTTGATGAGACGGTGGGCTCTGCACAGACTCACTTAGGAGGCTTCTCCCGTTTGGAACTGCCCCTCAGGGCAGATGCTGTGGCTCAGGATGGCAACTCCTTAACCTAATTATTACGCATTCTTGATGAAGTTCCCTTAATTAGAGGGAATGGCAGGGCTTTTCACCATATGGGCTGCCCAGAGAGCTGCCTCCCATTACTGTCTTGTGATGAATTGTTGAGTAGAAAAGAAAGTCTTTCCTAAAACAAAATTAATCTGAGATAAAACAAATAGCAATGAAGAAAATGGCATGTAAATTCTCAGAGGGTTCAAGATTTGAAGACCAAAAGTTATTCAGGGTTAATTAAGACTAGGACAGTCATTTTCTAGCAACTCTCTCCACCATCCTGAAATTTATAAGCCCTCAGTGTTGGCCAAGTCAGAAGTCTCCCTCCCAGTCCATACTGATTGGGCGATAACTGTTTTCATTTCAAAATGAGGAATCCAAGTTTTTCACTGAAAAGTTGTTTTAGCAAATCAGAGCTCTATTTTTCCATTAAATAATTTTCTTTTTTTTTTCATTTCCCAAGTTTTCTGTTCTAAGCACATGGCATTTTGAAATATGAGATGGCTTTAAAACATGTTCAAAGACGTGAGATTCACACATTAATTAGCACCACAGCTCTTTGAACGAAAGGAAAATTTCAAATTTCATCTTGAAACTGGCTTATGTGTCTGTGGTCTTTGGGTTGCTTCACAGTCCTGGCTAAATAATAATAATAACAGAAATAATAATAATAATAATGATAACAATAATAATCTTTACTGAGAGCATTGGAATAAAGGTTACGAGGGTAGGCTCTAAGCCAGCCTGCCTGTTCCTCAAGGCCTGTTTCTCTTCTTATTAGGAAGATGATTTTGTACCAATCATTTAACCTCTGGGTGCCTCAGTTTTTCATCTGTAAAATGGGCTCCCTTACATAACAGATTTTTTTACGAAGATTAAATGAGTTTTTCAAAGTGCAGTATGTAATCTTCTTAGCAAAAGTTTAATGAGCAGGATTCTAAAAGAGAGGTGACTGGAAGAAATACAGTAGCATTTAGGAGTTAGCCAACTATGACCTGTGGCTGGTTTTTGTAAACAAAGTTTTACTGGAACACAACAGCACCCATTTGTTCAGTTAATGTTTATGGCTTATTTCATGCTACAGCGACAGCTAAGTAGTCGTCAAAGAATCTAGCAGAAAGCCGAAAATATTTAATATCCCTTTATAGAAAATGTTGGTCAATTCCTATAACAAATAACAAAATATCAGAATCCATCATATACAGTCATGGTGAACTTCTCTTGCAGTGTGTGTGTACACGCCTGTGTCTGTGTGCACATGAGTGTCGGTGATGGGTCATAATGTAAAATATATTTCTATGGCCACGTTAAAAATTTAAAAACAACAGTGAGCTAGTGACTGTTTAGAGCTTGGAACCATGCCTAGAACATAGCAAGTGCTAAATAAATGTTAGCTTAATGATGGTAATATTTATATTCTGTTACTGTTATTACTATGCAACTTGTTCAATGTCACTCAGCTTAAGAGGCAGTGCTGGCATTGAAACCCAGGTCTAATCTGACTCCAGACACTATAATCCTTTGGCTATACTATGATACCTATTTAGATCCTCTGCTGTGAGGGAGTGTCTGCCTTCCACAGTTTAGCAGCAGGGATGTGCTGTCCCCTCCTGGAGTACCAGACACCTATGGTGTCTGTTAGTCTCCCATGGAGCTGAGCCACTGACTTGATTTCGTTTGGGGTCCCTGCTGTGAAGATTTAGAGGATGGATGTGCAAGAAAGGGTTTTGCGTTGCTCAAACTCTGTACATTCATAAGAGTGTCTGTTTTCAGGACTGGCCTTTGGAGAGCTCTTGGCAATGAACTCTGAGCTCTTGGGCCACACAATTCCAGTTGATTGGATAGTTTACTAACAGTGTGATTTATGGTGAACGATGGTTTTTGCTTTGGAGTGCTGTTGTCTGAGTGGTTTAGGTCAATCACACAGGTGCTACCTGCTGTCACTGACCTCAGTAAGACCTTGGACACCAAGACTCAGGTAGGCTTCCCCAGTTGGCAACACTTGGCATGTGCTGTCACCCCACTGCTGATGGGACATTCAAGTGGAGCATCCGTACTCCACTAGGAGGGGATGGCAGGAAGGTTGTACCTGGTCTCTCCTAAACTTCACCTTGTACCTTGTACCTTTCCCCTTTGTAGATTTTAATCTGGATCCTTTTCCTACAGGAAACTGTAACTGAGTATCACAGTCTCTGAGTCTGAGCACAGTCTTGGGGACCCCACGCAGTGTGTTTAGTAGATGCCTTTAAGAAACAACAGCTGGTTAACAAAGAAGGCAGCATGATATTATGGAGATCACGTAATCTCTCTCAGAATGAGCTTTCATATCTAAGATTAGCAGCTAATGATGTTCAATGAAAATAATGCTCATTATTTTTCCAGAGTGATCTAATAACTTAGGCCTGGCCAGAATCCTATGGATAGGTTCAGGGCGGTCATGTGGCCAATCTGAGCTGATGACAATCGGCCCCAGGGCTTTAGCTATAATTTTTGGAAGAGGCTCCTTCTTTCACCAGGGATGGCTGGAGCTGGTAGCATATCATAAACTCAAGGATGATGGCATCTCTGTCCCCTCATAGGCACAGCCTTCCTGACAGTGCACACAGATTCATATGCAATTATTTGGGGATCTGGATGCTACCATGTCTTAAGTGTACTTATGGATACCGTGATTACCGGAACAAATTAATTTTCCTTCTGGGGCTCAACTAATATGAGTTTCTGCCACTTATAATCAAAAGATTCTTGACTCTGTGTGCAGCCTGCCCATATCCATACAAAAATGATTGTTTCCAGAACAGGTGATGACCAGTGGGCAAGCCCAGGTGTTTCTACACATCTTAGCAATGACCAGACATCACCAGGAAGGACTTCAGAGAGACCAAGTGTCTTCTCTTCCTATGGCACCTCTTGCTGCCCCTACCCCAAGGTGAGTTAAGCCAAGTCCATGGAAGGGTCCAAGTTATCAGCTGGTCTTAGAGTAACAATCTCTCCTTCCCCCAAGCATTGCCTAGTGGGGCAGGTGGCCTCCCCCAAAAGGCCACCACCTGCTGTCTCCATCATTCACAAGGTATGCATGAAAGTGGTCACAGACGAGAATCTCCATGAAGCAAAGTGGTTGAGAGCACCAGCCACAGAGTCTCGATTCAAATCCTGGGGCTGCCATTCCCGAGATAAGTAGCCTCTGAAGAGATGCTCAACCTCCCTGGGCCTCAGTGTCCTTGTTTAAATACAAGCAGGGAGTCCCCTCCAGGATTCCTGTAGGATAATGTGAGTGTGACATGACTTGCAAAGCACCTGGTGCCTTGTTAGGTGTCATTAACAAAAAGCAACAGTGCCTAGAATCTAGAAACAGCGCCAACAGAAAGCCCTGCCCCACTCCCCGAGGAATTTCTACGCAGTACTTTGATCTGTTATTTTTCAAATGTAGGCATTCTAGCATAGCTGTGTTATTATTATTATCATTTTCTTACTTATTTATTTTTTGAGACAGAGTCTCAGTTTATCACCCTCAGTAGAGTGCTGTGGCATCATAGCTCATAGCAACTTCCAACTCCTGGGTTTAGGCGATTCTCTTGCCTCAGCCTCTCAAGTAGCTGGGACTATAGGTGCCCACCATAACATCTGGCTATGTTTGTTTTTTTTTTTTGAAACAGAGCCTCAAGCTGTCACCCTGGATAGGGTGCTGTGGCATCACAGCTCACAGTAACCTCCAATTCCTGGGCTCAAGCGAGTTTCCTGCCTCTGCCTCCCAAGTAGCTGGGACTACAGGCGCCCACCACGACGCCCGGCCATTTTTTGGTTGTAGCTGTCATTGTTGTTTGGCGGGCCCGGGCTGGATTCGAACCCGCCAGCTCAGGTGTACGTGGCTAGCGCCTTAGCCGCTTGAGCCACGGGCGCTGAGCTGTCTAGCTATTTTTTGTTGCAGTTTGGCTGGGGTCTGGTTTGAACCCGTCACCCTCAGTATATGGGGCCGGTGCGCCACCCAGTGAGCCACAGGTGCTACCCCTTAGCTGTTTATTATTAACATTTTCCTCTAATTTGGCTACCCTTGCTTTTCTTTAAAAAACTTACATGCTGGCTCAGTGGCACAGCAGTTACAGTGAACAGTGATTACAGTACCAGCCATATGCACCGAAGGTGGCGGGTTCAAACCTGCCCCGGGCCAGCTAAACAACAATAACAACTGCAACAAAAAAATAGCTGGGCATTGTGGGGGCGTCTGTGGTCCCAGCTACTTGGGAGGCAGAGGCAACAGAATTGCTTAAAGCCCAGGAGTTGGAGAACTGTGCATGGCACTCTACTGAGGGCGACATGACACTCTGTCTAAAAAAATGAAACTTAAATGCATTTTAGGTTATAAAGACACTTGTTCTCATGACCCTAAATCATAATTATGAAAATAATTTTATGGTTGGGGGTCACCATGACATGAGGAACCGTATTAAAGGGTCGCAGCATCAGGAAGGTTGGGAACCACTGCCCTAAATGGAAAAGCCGGTCTGCTCACCACTAGAAGGTGACTGTGAAGGTGAGCACCTGTGCTAGTTCCCCATGGCTGTTGTAACTAATCAGCACAAACTTAGTAGCTTCAGATGATGACAATTTATTCTCTTACAGTTCTACAGATCACAGGTGCGAGAGCTCCTTTGCAGGAGGAACCAGTTTCCTTGCCTCAGTTTCCAGACACCACCTGCATTCCCTGGCTGCTGGACTCTTCCTCATGTCACCCCAACCTCTTCCTCTGGCCTCACACCTCCTACTACTCATTCTGACCTCCTCCTCTTATAAGGACCCTTGCAATTACATTGGGGACACTGAATCACATCTGAAAGTCCCCTTTGCCATCGAAGGTAACAGTCACCGATTCTGGGGACTAGGACATGGACATCTTTGGGAGGCCACTTGCCCAACACAACACTCAATTATAAAACTACTAAATACTGCCCTTTGAGGTACATCCCCTAATAGGCCAGTTTTAGGGCAGGTTCTCAGCAGATGTGGCACTTCCTTCTAGATAGTGGTTTAGAAATTTGCAGGGGACATTTTATTTGTCACAATAATTGAGAAGGACAGTGGTATCTGGGTGCCAAGGATGTTAATGTCTTACAATGAACTGTGGGAAGTTGTACACAGTGAAAAATCATCGCACACCTCACGTGACTGTCATATTTCCTCGGGCACACTTATGCTACAAGAAACCTAAGATCTGAATCTAGACTCTGCCTCCGTTACAGAAGCAAACGCAAAGTACTTTTGCCCAGTTTCGATACATGCTGAATATACTTGTTTGTATCCCAGGGCCCACCCCTGTGTGTGCTCTTGCATTTTCCTTTCTTTCTAGCCCAGAATGACTCCAGATCTGCCTAGTTCTCTTAAATGCAATCCTTTAAGTGAGAAGTAGGTGCCAGAATCAGAGTCCTTCATTGTGACTTGTTTTGTGATCATGCCTGAACATTTATCTGAAATAACATAATATTTATTTATTTTTTTAGAGAGTCTCACTTTGTCACCCATAGTGCCAACAGCGTTATAGCTCACAGCAACCTCAAACTCCTGGGCTCCACCAATTCTTTTGCCTCAGCCTCCCAAGTTGCTGGGACTACAGATGCCTGCCAAAACGCCCATTCGGTTTTTCTACTTTTAGTGGAAATGGAGTCTCACTTTTGCTCAGTCTGGTCTCAAGCTCCTGAGCTCAGGCAACCCCTCCACCTCAGATTACAGGCGTGAGCCACCACGCCCAGCCTATAACATATTTTTTTAATAAATCAAATTTTATTCCTTGGTTTCTTTCCTTTATATTACAGTTAGAATAGTACATTTTTTTTTTAAAGTAGTGAGTAGGTGGGTTTTATGATTTGATATTTTCATTAGAAGATAGTAAAAGGGGCTTTTTAAGATACTGTATTTATTTTTGGCTGGCTTGAGGCTTGCGCCTGTCATCCCAGAACTGTGGGAGGCCAAGGTGGGTGGATTGCCTGAGCTCAGAAGTTCAAGACCAACCTGAGCTAGAGCAAGACCCTGTTTCCACTAAAAACAGAAAAACTAGCTAGTTGTTGTGTTGTAGTCCCAGCAACTTGGGAGGCTGAGGTGAAAGGATCTCTTGAGCTCAGGAGTTTGAGGTCAAAGCACTCAACCCCAGGGCAGCAGAGTGAGACTCTGTCTAAAATATATATATATATATATATATTTTTTTTTAGACAGAGCCTCAAGCTGTCACCCTGGGTAGAGTGCCATGGCATCACAGCTCATAGCAACCTCCAATTCCTGGGCTCAAGCGAGTCTCTTGCCTCTGCCTCCCAAGTAGCTGGGACTACAGGCGCCCGCCACAACGCCCGG
>CAUYON010050065.1:0-13430 GCA_963573935.1 Arctocebus calabarensis
CTGGGACCACAGGCACCCACCACAACGCCCGGCCATTTTTTGGTTGCAGCCATCATTGTTGTTTGGCGGGACTGGGCTGGATTCGAACCCGCCAGCTCAGGTGTACGTGGCTGGCGCCTTAGCCCACTGAGCCACAGGCGCCGAGCCAAGTAATAAGATGTTTTATAAATTAAAGGTAGTTAGATAAGTTGGTCATTTTAGGATTTTTGAGGATATAAATTATTATACAGGAGTAAAATATCTTGAAGAAATAAAAAAATAAAATAATTCTGTAAACAAACACTTAGGACATACAGTAATACTAATGTGTTACAATAGATTTTTGTAGGACACTTTACAAATTCTATCTTATAGGAGTTCAATATTATAATTAGAGATATTCTTTAACATTAATCAGTGGTATGACATCAAATAATCCACTGAATTTTTATATGTTTCATTCGGCTAATTTGTAGAGTGAAGTAGTTTACTTGAAGAACTTCCAATCTCTTTGTAATATTAAAACTCTGAAATTATACATACTATATTTACAAATAAAAGATAGCAATGGCAGAACAAACAAAAGTGAAGTACTTTTTGAGAGCGTTTTCTCTTTTGTTTGATTAGAATGTTTCTAAGTTAACCTCAGATTTTATCACAGTTTCATTATGATTTTAAATTTCATGGTGCAAATATTTATTTATTTTATTAATTTGTTCATCCATTAATGTGATTCTAACAAATGACTACAAATATAAATTTAATTTCTTATCTTAAGTAAAGATTAAATGTTTTCCTTAAAATATTTTCCTTTAGGAGCAATTAAAGTTATGTGGTCTATAATATATTCAATCAAATTATACCTGAGAAATTTAAGCAACATGATTAAGGTGGATTTCAGTGATATACATAATGAACTAAGTATGAAATTGGGACTAGTGGATTAACACTTATGAGCAAATATGGAAATAACACTCAGTGAAAATCAATCAAGTAGAGAGGAAAGGATGGGCAAATTCACACTAACTGATACAATGTACTTTACCTGGGTGATGGGCACACTTATTTTACTCAGTGCACAAAAGCAATTCATGTAAGCAAAACATTTTTACCCCCATAATATTCTGAAATTTTTTTAAAGCATAATGCTAGAATCAGAGATTGTAGTGATGTACTTTCCAGATTAAGAAAGAGGGCTATAAGCCAGGTATACAGGGAACTCCTAGTAGCTAATAAATTAAAAAAGAATGAATGAATGAATGAATGAAAAGCCTAAAAACCCTAGGAGGAACATAACTCTGATTTTAAACTTCTGGTCTCCAAAAAAAAAAAAAAAAAAAATTGTGAAATTTTATATGTATATTCATAAGTAATATTGGGCTTCAGTTTTCTATTTTTGGTATCAAGGTGTTTACTGGATTTTCTGGAATGAATTGATAGGATTCTTTCTTCTTGAGGTTATGAAATAAATTCTTCATATAGGTACCAGTTTCTCTTTGTAGGTATGGTTAAATTCAGCTATAAAACTCAATAAAATTTTAGTAAAATTAATTCAGAAGCACATCAAAAAAAAATAAACCCATGATCAAGTGTGCTTTATCCCAGTGATGCAAAGATTGTTCAGCATACACACATCTATAAATGTGACCTACCACACAAATGTAAGCAAAAACAAAGACCACATATATGATCATTTCAATAGATGCAGAAATAACATTTGACAAAATTCAGCACCCTTGTATGCCAAGAACTTTTGACAGAATAAGCATACAGGGTACATATCTCAAAATTCTAAAAGGCATATATGACAAACTCACAGACAACATTATACCAAACTAGAAAAAAAGTAGAAAACACTCCTATTTACATCTGGAGCTAGACAAGATTGTCCGTTGTCACCATGTCTACTCAACATTGTGCTGCACGTCTTAACCAGATCAATCAGACAAGAAACGGAAATCAAGGGTAATCAAAAGGGAACAAGAGGTCGGGTTATTGCTCTTTGTTAACAATATGATAGTATATCTAGAAAACCCCAAAGATTCTGCCAAAAGACTCCTGAAATAAATTTAGAAGAATTTCAGTTTACAAAATCAATGTACTAAAATCAACAGCATTCCTATGCACCAAGAACAGTCAAGCAGAGAATCAAATCAAAGACTCAACATGTTTCACAGTAGCAACAAAGAAAATAAAATACATAGAAATATATTTATCCAAGGAGGTAAAATAATGTAGAACTATGAGTTACTAAGAAAGGAAATCACAAAGGACATAAACAAATCAAAAAATATATCATCCTCATGGATTGGCAGAATCAACATTGTTAAAGAGTCTGTACTGCCAAAATGATTCATAAATTCAATGCGATTCCCATTAAAATACCAATGTCAATTTTTATAGACCTATAAAAAATAATTCTACACTTCATATGGAACTAGAAAAGAGGTCAAATACCTAAAGCAACTTGAAGCAAAAAGAACAAGTCATAGGCATCACTTTACCAGACTTCAAACTGTACTACAAGAATAGTGTAACCAAAATAGCATGTTACTGGCACAAGAACAGTGAAAGAAACCAATGAATCAGAACAAGCTTGGATATGAAATAATCCTCATATTGCCATCTGATCTTTGCAAATCATACAAAACATACAGAGGGAAAAAATATTCCTATTCAATAAATGGTGATCCACACTTCTCATTAATCCACAATTGATAACAGACTTAAACTCAAGGCATGAAACTATAAGAATTCTAGCAGAAAATGCTTGAAATACTCCTGTAGACATTGGTCTAGGAAAGGAGTTTGTGAAGAAGTCCTCGATGGTAATTACAGCAACAAAAATTAACAAATGATACCTTATTAACTTAAAAGCCTCTGCATAGTCACTGAAACAATCAATAGAGAGAATAGAAAACATACAGAATGGGCGAAAATATTTGCATGCTATCCACATAATGAAGGACTGATAACCAGAATCTACAAAAGACTCAAGCAAATCAGCAAGAAAAAAATCAAACAACTATATTAAAAAAGGGCAATAAACAAGAACAGAAGCTTTATAAAACAAGATAGACAAATGGCCAATAAACATATGAAAAAATGCTCAATGTCTTTCATCATCAGAAAAATGCAAATCAAAACCACAATGAGATATCACCTAACTTCAGTGAGAAAGCGAATTTATCAAAAATTCCCAAACAATAGATTTTGGTGTGTATGCAGAGAGAAAAGAACTAATACTTTGTTGGTAGGACTGCAAACTAGTACATCCCATATGGAAAGCTGTATCGAGGCACTAAAGGGAGATCTACCATTTGATCCAGCAATTCCATTACTAGTTATTTACCCAAAGGAAGAAAGAAACGTTGTATTAAAAGGACATGTGCACTCAATTGTTGGTTACAGCACAATTCACAGTCAGAAAGATGTGCAATCATCTGAAGTGCCTGAGTAGCTTAATAAAATGGGTACACCATTGAGTACTATTTAGCCATAAGAAAAAATTGTGCACAAATACCTTTTGCAGCAACCTGGATAGAAATGGAATCCATCCTCCTAAGTGAAATATCACCAGAATGGAAAAACAAACACCACATGTACTTAACATTCAATTGGAATGAATTGATCAACACCCATGTGTACATTTGATAGTGAAACTCAATGGAAAGCAAGCAGATGGGAGGTGGCTGAAGGGGAGAGATAAATTCACACCTAACTAGTACGACACACACTATGCAGGCAATGGGCACACTATACTTATAACTTTGACTCAAATTATAAGTACAAAAGTATACAAAGTATAAGCAATCTAAGTAACCAAGATATTTGTACCCATATAATATTCTAAAACTTAAAAAGAAATTTGAAAGGTACATAAACAAAAAAAGAGAAAAATTGCATTATTTTGACAAAAAAACTTTTTCAGACTTTGTTATTGCAACAAAAGAAAAGATGGACATAAGCCTTTTGTGTGTGGTTTCTTGATACCTGTATTTTTTCCCCAGATCTCTTGTCACTCTCCTGAATTTTATGTTATGAAAATTAAACATTTCTATTATTAAGGACATTTGTTATGATTTTATTTTACTTTAAAAAAGAAATAATATCTAATAATAAATAGCCTTCATATATTTCAATAACAGTCAAGCTGAGAATAAATTCAAAGACACAATACTCTTCAAAGTACTTGATATACCTGGAAACATACTTAACAAAGGACATGAAAGATCTCTACAAAGAGGACTAGGAAATCTTGAGAGAAGAAATAGCAAAGATGTTAACAAATTGAAGAACATGTCATGATCATGGCTGGGAAGAATCAACACTGTTAAAACGTCCATATGACCCAAAGCAATCCACAGATTTAATGCAATCCACATCAAAATACTAACATCATACTTTGAAGAACTAGGAAAAAATGGTACTTCATTTCATAGGAAGCCAGGGAAACCTGAATAGCCAAAGTAATTCTTAAAAACAAAAACAAATCTGGAGGTATAACATTACCAGACCCTCAGGTTATATTTCAAGTTTTTAGTGATCAAAACAGCATGGTGCTCCACAAAAATGGACATATTGATCTAAGAAAGAAAATAGCTAATCTAGAGATGAAAGAAGACATATCTCATCATTTGATCTTTGATAAACCAAACAAAAGCAAACATTGGAGGAAAGAATCCCTAGTCAATAAATGTTGCCTGGAGAACTGGTTGGCCACATGTAGAAGACTGAAACTGGATCTGTACCTCTCACCACTTACAAAAATTGACTCTAGCTAGATAAAAGATTTAAATTTGAGACCTGAAACAATAAAAATTCTAGAAAAAAGTGTGGGAAAAAAAAGTGTTGATGCTATCAGCCTGGGAAAAGAATTTATAAAGAAGATCCCCTTGGCAATTGCAGCGACACCAAAAATAAATAAATGGGACATGATCAAGCTAAAATGCTTCTGCACAGCTAAGGGTACAACTAAAGCAAACAGACAGCCTTCAGAATGGGAGAAGATATTTCCACACTGTGATTCTGACAAAGGGCTGATAACTAAAATCTACAGAGAACTCAAACTAATGAACAAGAAAAGAGCAAACAATCCAATTTATAAAGTGGGCAAGAGACATGAACAGAATCTTCTCTGAAGAAAACATGAATGACTAACAAACATATGAAAAAATGCTCAGCATTCCTAATAATCAGAGAAATGCAAATCAAATATATCTATATCAACCTGAGATATTACCTAACCCCAGTGAGAATAACCAACATGGGGCTGCACCTGTGGCCCAGTGGGTAGGGCGTTGGCTCCATATACCGAGGGTGGCAGGTTCAAACCTGCCCCAGGCCAGCTAAAACAGCAATGAGAATTGCAACAAAAAAATAGCCAGGCATTGTGGCAGGAGCCAGTAGTCCCAGCTACTTGGGAGGTCGAGGCAAGAGAATCGCTTAAGCTCAAGAGTTGGAGGTTGAGGTGAGCTGTGATGCTGTGGCACTGTACCGAGGGGGACAAAGTGAGACTCTGTCTCTTCTTACCTGTGACTGAAAAAAAAGAGAGAGCGAGAGAACAGCCAACATCACAAAGTCTCAAAGCTGCAGATGCTAGTGTGGGTGTGGAGAGAAGGGAACACTTTTACACTGCTGGTGGGATTGAAACTAATACAGCCTCAAAGGTAAGAAGTATGGAGGAGCCTCAAAGAGGTAGCAGTAGACCTTCCATTTGATCCCATAATCCCTTCCCTAGATATCTACCCAGAAGAAAAGTCATCTTACCATAAGGACACTTGAACTAGAATATTCTTTGCAGCTCAATCCACAATTGTCAAAACATGCAATCAACCCAAGTGGCCATCAACTCATGAATGGATTTTAAACTGTGGTATGCATGTAGCATGGAGTACTTTTCAGCCAACCATAAAGAAAGATGGAGACTTTACACCTTTTGTATTAAGCTGCGTGGATTTAAAGAACTTTCTTCGTAGTGAAGTATCACAAGAATGGAAAAGCAAATATCCAGTACATGCAACACGAATATGAAACTAAGAGATAAACAACTATAGGCCCACATGAGAGAAAACCATCATGAAATTCGAACGGGGAGAAGAGGAGGAGGAAAGGGACCACCGAACGGGCGTGCTATCAGAGTGTCCAGCACACCTTCTGGATGAAGGGATCAGCAACACTTAAACTTTTCCTAACAAATGGAAACAATGTAACCTCTCATTTGTGTCCTCAAATTAATCTGAAATTTACAAAAATTAAAAAGTGAAATAAATTAATTACTTCCCTAAAGTAATACCATCAACTCCTTTTTTTTCCACACAATAATTCATCATGGAAATTGTACTTCATTAATAAAAATTTAAATCATTTCATTTCATAATTACATAGTATTTCATATTATGAATGCTTTAATAGTTAATTCAACCTTTATTTTGTAAATATGTAGAAAATATTTCCTTTAAAAAACACTAAAAGTGTTTTACTCTAATAAAACTTAGTTTCAAAACAATACATTAATTTTACCACTAAACTTTGAACCACTTATGTATTTTTCTACATTATATTTAAGATTTCTACTTTTTAACAGATTCAATAATTTGTACTTTGCCTATAAATAATCTATGTGGGTTCTATTTTCTTTAGAATGGTAGGTATTACTCTCTTAAAATGTGTATAAACTTTTTTTTTTATATCTTTGGCAGTATCTTGTTTTCCCTCTATACAAATGTACACATGCATATGTTTGCATTTGTGTGTATATGTATTTTTATTTATCACTTTCTCTTTAAATCAATCTACGTTTGTGTTATACTGATAATTTTACAAAGAAAATTATTTGCTTATTTTACTTATCTTTTTCTATTTAATTATTTTAGGCATTTACTTTTATTAATTTTATCTTCTTACCTGTGATTGAAGTTCTCTGCCCCCCTCCCCCCGGAAAATCTTAGTGCTTTTCTCATGGGCTTCAAGCCATCACATTCACATACCAGACATCAGGGAGGGGAAAGAGGCCAGAACAGGGAGCTCTCCCAGCTCCTCAGCAGCCATTTCAGTGGCTTTCCAGTCATCACGCAAAACCTCCACATACATCTATTGCCCTGCACCTCCTCACAAGGCTCTTTCATCTGCAAGGCAGAGAGAAAATGTTATGTTTTGTCTGGTTGCATTGTTGCTATGAATAAAATTGAATTTCCTACTACTGAGGAAGAAAATTAAATGAATATTGGCTTGTTATTAACGGTTTTCTCTGCTACACCCCAGTAACAATGTTTTTTCTACTTTTTGAAATATTTCTACTAGCTTCGAAGTCCTAGATTTTGTTGAAAAGTGTGTTTAGGTTTCCCCGCAGGTTATCGCCTTTCTTTTAAGAAATGTTATTTTAAAGCACTACTGTAAGATTTTGATCTTAATCACATTATCCATTTAGAGCCAAAATTACAAGAGACATCACTACTATTTTCCTACTACGAGCCAGTCTCATCTTTTATAATGTCTTAGTTTTCATTATCTGCTTTGTCTTTTGATTGCTGTATGTTCATGATTTTCCTCAGAACACATGGGTGATATATTCTCTGCACCCGCATATGCCTGAAAATGGGAGAATGCTAATTTGAAGCTGTTGGGTGAATGGTAATTTGAAACTCCTCCTTTAGTCTCAGTAGATAATATATCATTAAAATCGAATTTTTGATATTATAAATAAGTCAGATATTAGTAGTATTCTCCTAACTTTGAAAGTTACTTCCTGTTTTAGAAGCACATAAGACTTTGTATTTAGTGTTGGAATTGAAAACTTTCACCAGGATATCTAAGTAAATGCCCTTTTTTATTAATCCTCTCTGGGACTCAGGGAACCTTTTCAATGTTCAGATACATATATTTCTTCAAACAAAAGAAATTTTCTTTGTTTGTTTAAGTATTACCTCTGCTGTATTACTTCCTTTATTTTATTTCATGATCTCCTTTTATACACACGAAAATTTGCCCATCTCCGCTCTCAATAATTCATCTTTTCACTGGTGATTTCTGTCATTTATGTTTGTTTCTGCTTGTTTTGTAATTCTTTCAACAGATTTTTATGGGCACCTTCACCTTCAACCACAATCATTTTTATTAGGGTTCAATTATTGGAAAATTTAAGTAGAATTTTTTTTACTTACTATTATTTTATAAATTGTTTTATATTTGATGTTTGGTAGATCATATTTCTTTATTTATCTAGCTCTTGGGAAATATCTGGTTTGCCTCTGTTTCTAAGTCTCCTGGTTCTCTTTGCTTCCTCATGCCTTGAAACGATGAAATCACAGGCCAGAATGATCCCTGCTAAGATGAACTTCCTATGTAGTTGCACCACAGGAACGGGAGCAACTCACCCCACCAAAGCAGATAAATTAACGGTTCTCCAGGTTTATTAAGCATCTCACCTGTGACAGCAATGCAGATGGAAACTTTCCCTTAGGACACTCGAAATTCTATATTGGTTTAATCATATCAGAGAAGTACAGAATAATGGTGTTTGATCTATCCCTCAAGGTCAAACCCAACCTACTCCATATTTTTTGAGCCATTTACACTATTTCTTATAAGAAACCATCTATTTATTTTTGGTTTGTTAGTTTTCTTTATTTAAACAGAAAATCTTCTTTCGCACTTTTCAAGCTATGTCTTCTGGAAGAAAAAGACTCTACACCCACTTTCATGTGTGACTGACACATTAGTACATTCTATTCAGGGGGCTCAAAGAACAGAACCGTCGCCCAGCTGGATACAGACTGTTCAGGCACACAATATTTATTGATTACGAAACTTATGTTCCTTTTGGATTTACATTTGAGAGGAAAGATCTGGAATGACAGAAAATTCTCTTCCCATCACACATAGCTATTGAAGGCAGCACAGAGGAAGAAAAAAGCTGAAAAATGCTAAGGAGTTTAAATTTTTTTTTTGAAAAACCATAGATTTTTCTGAATAAACTTGCATAACTCAAACCTGATCAAGAAGCAGAACATTTGCATCCTCTATGAAGCTTCTTTACATTCCCTTCCAGTGAATCAGTAACAAGGGGAACCCCTGGCCTGCAGTGTCACACTACAGATTAGTTGTGCCTTTATTGGATTTCTCACATATAGGGATAGAATATATGATCTTTTTGGTCTGAACTCCAATATTAGTTCAACATTTTATGTGATGCATTAATAGTGTCATGCATAGTTAAAATTGTTTATTCTTACTGATATATTAAATACTATTGTGTGAATATACCAAGATTTATTTATTCATTTTTCTACTAGTAAGCATGTAAGTACTATCCACTGGAAGCTGTTATTAGTGTAATGATGTGAAGCTAGTAGGGCAGTTTTTTAGTGAACATATGTGTGCATTCTCTTTTAGTGTATCCGTGAGCATATAACTACCAACGCAACAGAGCTTTAGGGGATCCTGACAATTTTCCACAACAGTTAAAAAATCCATCCACACTCTCGCCAGGAATGCATGAAAGTTCCATTTCTTCTATATATTTGCCAATACTGGCATTTTCATTAAAACTTTTTAAATGTTCAATTTTCTGTTCCTTGTCACCATTTATTAAAAATTAAAAGCCTGCCTACTTTATTAGCTTTCCTTCTCTGGCTCTTACCTCTGGCTCTTACCTTATGTAACAGAGGAAAGGGAGAGGGAAGATTACTCACTCATTTCAAACCCTAGCTGCTATGTTTCTGGAAAATTTAAAGTACTCTAGTCATTTTAATATAAGAATACAAAATATATACATGGAAGATCTCACAATGAAGCTCACTAACTCATCTTAGAACAAGGGTGTGACGTCATTGCTCAGTGTCACTCTGCTCACCTTGGAAGCACTCTCCCCGGGAAGCTCCACTCCGATGCCCACACCTGGTCCTCTCTTCAAAGCAATTTGGGAACTCTTTCTGGAATGACCATCAGGGTTTGTCGATGAAGTGCACAAACTTGCAACCATGTGCTTACACTGGCAGCTCTGTACAAACTTCTCATAAGATTTATCAGCGCCTCACAGTTATGTTCGTGTCTATGTGAGGTGGTGTCTTGCTGACTGGCATTTAGTATGTTGTGTGTTTTGTGTGGTGAACGATGACCTCCCTGATGGCCATTACTGGGAAAGACTTCCAAATGCTTCCCCAGGGGAGCAGGCCCTGAAGCCAGCACCTCGTCCACCTTTCAAAGCCATAGTAATAGAGGCCATGTTCACATTCAGCAGTGAGGTATGTAGCACTTTTCCTAAGATCAGTTAGCAAACACACACATAGACGTAGATATGTGTATATGCAGGTATGTGTATGTACACACTATATTAAATACCTTCCTGTCATTGCAAAGTAACAATAACTATATAAATTCTATGTTCACATTTTTATTTTAGCTCTTAACCCAAGGTAATTCAACTAGTTGTGGGGTTATGGGTCATGTGGTCAATTGATAAGTGAGGTTGCTTCATTGACAAACACCGACCCTGTCCTATCCTTGATTAGGGATAAATTTAGACCATGTATTTATTCTGTTTTATAAACAGGAAATAAAAAAAATAATAATGGTATCATAATTATCTCTTCCAGCACTATACAAATAGTGAGAAGTTTGTACATCTTGCAATAATATTGTGATAAAATATTTTTGTTGTGTGTTGAAAATTAAAGACATTATTCTAGTGTAATAATTATTTCTCGAATTGAAATAGCATCATAGATGTTGTAACTGTTACAAAATAACATGTTATTGCATTATTATTGAATATGTAAATTCACAAATGAATTCTAAATGTATTCCTTAAAATTGAGGTTAAAGAAATTTTCTAACAACCATGTCCCTAAGTCATCTTGGCACTTGACTTATTTTTTAAAGAAATTCTGAAAGAATAATGAACATGATACTGAAGTGGAAATATCTAACTCAGAGTCTTTGACCTTCTTGTCTACTGCCAGGAAAATCTGTAGTTTGGAACTGCGGTCAGAAGAAATACTTCCTCAGTTATAATTGTTGCTAAGTGTACATTGACGATCAACAGACGGAATAGTTACTAGTTATCCCCAAGGCTTACAAGCCAAGAAGATGTCAAAGACATTTTCTGCTGCCTTGTGTAATATTTCTCTTTCAGGCTTCTTAGTTATGATATAAACCAAGCATCTTTACTGTCTTAGAATTCATTGATTTAATCTGTAGGGTTGATGACTTCCCAGAGATCTTCTAATAAAAAATTCGGTAAATTTTATCGAGGAAAACTATTTGTGTAAGAAATAGACTTGTCAGACTATAAAACAATTAAGGAATGTATAATCAAAACTTTAAGGGAGGAAAACCTTAGAATATCTTTAAGTAATAGTATTTACCCTTTAAGATAGTTATGTTCATCTCTCCTTCATGGTAAACTATAATATTTTCAGTTAGGGTATTATTTATTCACATTTATTTGAATCGTGTTTATTACATAATTTTAAGTAGATAAGGAGATAATTGTATGACCATTTCAATGTATACATCATTGCATTTTCATTTGATATTATAAACAATTTCCTTTGCATTTTTTAACTTTTGATAGGTGCTATAAGCACTTGAAATCATCCCATTTCCTTTTCTTTCCATGGCCCTTGGGGGGCTGTATTCCCACCTACCTTGCTATTAGATAAGATCACGTGCCTCACTATGGACAACACAAATAAAGCAGAAGCGACAGGCTCTCATTTCTCTGATATTTCTCTTTCCTTATTCTGCTATACTGGCTTTAGATAGCCGGAGCTAATAAATCAAAACAAACTAAATTTTCGAGCCGCCTTATATAATACAGTCCTAGGCCAGTAAAATCTTGTTGACAATTCAAGAATCTAACTTTTGGTTATTTTAGCTCATGTGATTTGGGAGCTTGTTTGAAACTGAAAAATACCCTAACCTGCCTGGACTAATGAATAAGTCAATGATACAGAATAACTAATGACATGTAGGAGTTTATTTTTTCTTTGTGTTGAGAATTTGATGTGAAGTTTATCTATTCTTCCAATTACTATTAACATATCAGTATATTATTGGTGATACAGTAATCAAGAAAAGCTTTACTGTATTAAATTTCTTTGGTGGGTCACTGAAGTTTTGTAGATAAGATTCTGGGATATTTGTATTGGTATTTATTTTAGCATTTCTCTTATTGTTTGGATAAAAGGAGTATTTTAGTCTCATGTCATATAGAAGTGCAATTAAAAGATTCTAATGTATATCTTATATATATCAAAGTTTTCTAATTATAAACAATTAAAATAATAAAAGCTAACATTTATTTCTTATGCTCTATTCTGGGCCCTATTTGTACTTCACACATATTATCTAATTTAATCCCTCCCTGTGAAGTAGTTACTATTCTTTTTTTTTTTTTTTTGACAATTTGGCCAGGGCCACTGTTGAACCCATCACCCTTAGTTAATGGGGCTGGCGCCCTCCTCACTTTGCGCAGCCCTACTATTATTCTTCTCATATCCATGGGGAAACTGAAAATTACTTTATTTTCCTATGGTCAATCACTAAACAGAAAATGCAGAAATTCCACACAGATTCCAGAGATGAAAACCTTACATACCTTGTTAAATCTCCAAAAATGGCTACCAAAAGCTAACTTAATTACATAAGAACAAATCTAAATTGCTTCTGATTTATATGTATTTTATCAGTTAGTAGGCTTTATGTGTCAAGGACAGAAACAAGATTCAGATTTATTGATTCATGTCACTCGTCCAGGGACACCTCTTACTTCAGGTAAAGCTTAATTCAGAATCAAGAGATGTGACCGGGGCTCAGGTTCTCTCTCTCTACAGTTCTTGGCTCTGTTCTGTTCGAGGTAATTCCATTTTCAGACAAGGTATTTTTTTGTTTTGCTTTGTTTTATCCCCAGGGGTAGAAAAAGGACACTCCAGGCTCCATCCTCTTTCCCACGCAATGGATAGATATTCCAGTGGCTTTATCTGAAGAGGAAGGGACTTTTTATCTCCTAACAGCAACAATAGGGATATCTTTTGTTGCATGAGTATGGTGATCTGCTGATAGGATTAAGCTGCCCAGGTGCCTTTCTCCTACCCCTCTCAGGGGCTGAGGGTAGAAACAACATCCTTCAAACTTCGTGGCTGAGAACTGAAGAAGAGCGAATTTGTCAATAAGAAATTAAAGTATCAATGATAAGACAGGAAGAAGCCCATGTCTGGGAAGAACCAGAGTCTTACTGACTGTGGCTCTCTTGCTCACATTTTAAATTTTATTTTCTTTTGGCATGTCTGGAACAAAGATATCTGTAGCAGAATGTTCATTGCAGCCCAATTCATAATTGCTAAGTCTTTGTCTATCTTTCTAGATCAGGAGTTTTGGTCTCACTCATCTTTGCATGTCTTTCTTGTCCACAGAACTTGGCATGCAATATGTTCAGTGATGTTTGCCAA
>CAUYON010050067.1:0-38422 GCA_963573935.1 Arctocebus calabarensis
GTGCTTCCAAGTATTGGTCAATTTCCTTCAGATTTTCATATTTCTGAGAGTAAAGTTTCTTGTAATATTCGTTAAGGATGTTTTGAATTTCTGAGGGGTCTGTTGTTATTTCATCTTTAGCATTTCTGATTGATGAAATTAGAGACTTTAATCTTTTTTTCCTGATTAGGTTAGCCAAAGGTTTATCTATTTTCTTGACCTTTTCAAAAAAACAACTTTTTGATTTATTGATCTGTTCTATAATTCTTTTGTTTTCAATTTCATTTAATTCTGCTCTAATTTTGGTGATTTCTTTTCTTCTGCTGGGTTTGATGTTGGAATGTTCTTCCTTCTCCAGTTGCTTGAGATGTCCCATTAAGTTGTTAACTTCCTCTTTCCGTTTTCTTGAGGAAGGCTTGCAGTGCTATAAATTTCCCTCTTAGGACTGCCTTTGCAGTATCCCAGAGGTTCTGATAATTCAGACTTCATTGTCATTTTCTTCCAAAAATTCAGTAATGTCCTTCTTAATCTTGTCTATGACCCATATATCATTCAGCATAAGATTATTTAGCTTCCATGTTTTTGTATGAATATGCAGATTCCTGT
This sequence comes from Arctocebus calabarensis, assembly GCA_963573935.1. Taxonomy (NCBI): domain Eukaryota; kingdom Metazoa; phylum Chordata; class Mammalia; order Primates; family Lorisidae; genus Arctocebus; species Arctocebus calabarensis. Next base: position 586 of record CAUYON010050067.1, read on the forward strand.
TGTTACTGAGTTCAACTTTTATTCCATGATGGTCTGAGAAGATGCAAGGAATAATTTCTATTCTTTTCAATTTGCTGAGGTTAGAATTGTGACCTTAGATGTGATCAATTGCGGCAGCCAGCTGAAGAACCAGCGGACTGGATGACAGGCAAGGAGGGGGACCTCCAACCCCCACCAGAGGTTCCAATAGCCAAGAAGACTGGGCAACTGCTGAGAAGACTCCTGTGCCTTGGTGTCTCCTTCACTTTACACTTAGGACTAAATGTGGAACCCTCATTTCCTATGGCTAGGTCAATTTCATGTGAATTTCCTAGGCCTCAATTCCATGAATGGACTGTGTCCATTCATTGATATATTCATTCACTTTGCCCTGGCAGAAGGGACTGTGTTCATTCGTTTCCTGGCCAAGGAACCCATACACCTATATATACCCTGAGACTAAAAGCCTGAAGGGGGAGACGGGGAAAGACTGGGAGAGAAACAGAGAGAGTTTTTCTCTCCCCACTTGAGTTCTCTCTCTCTACCAGGAGCTTTAGTGTTTTCTGTATTCTTTTCTGTAAATAAATTCTGTCTTCCCACTGGGGGAAAAAAAAAAGAAAGAAAATGCCATGAAGGCTATGTTAAACAGTTTGATGAAAACATTTCAGATTGTATATGAAACCAGGACATTGTACTCCTTGATTGCACTAATATACGCAGCTGTGATTTAATAAAAAAAACAATTAAGATGTGATCGATTTTGGAGTATGTTCTGTGGACTGATGAGAAGAATGTGTATTCAGTTTTGTTAGGATGAAATGTTCTGTAGATGTCTGTTAAATCCAAATGTTGAATGCTTAAGTTTAAATCTAAGATTTCTTTGCTTAACTTCTTATTGGAGGATCTATCCAAGACTGCTAAAGGAGTGTTAAAATCTCTGACTACTATGGAGTTGGAGGAAATCAAGTTGCTCATGTCTATTAGAGTTTTTCTTATAAATGGAGGCACATTCTGGTTGGGTGCATAAATATTAATGATTGAAATCTAATCAGATTGAGTATAACCCTTAACAAATACAAAGTGTCTATCTTTATCCTTCCTTACTTTTGTTGGTTTAAAGCCTATTTTGTCTGTGAATAAGATTGCAACACCTGCTTTTTTCTGCTTTCCATTTGCCTAGAACATAGATGACCATCCCTTCACCCTGAGTCTATATTTATCTTTCAAGGTAAGATGAGATTCTTGTATTCAACAGATATCTGACCTGAGTTTTTGTATCCAGTCAGCCAACCTGTGTCTCTTTAGAGGACAATTTAAGGCATTCACATTAATTGAGAATATTGATAAGCCTGGTATAATGTTGGGTATAGTAGACATTTTTAATCCTTTTGCCACTGTGGAAGTTGGAATTTGATCAAAAGTTTCTGAGTGACTTTACTTTTGTGGTAGAAGATTGTGCTGGTCATTATGGAGGGTAGGTCTGAGAATATCCTGGAGAGCTGGTTTAGTTATGGCAAATTTCTTTAACATGTGAATGTCATTAAAGTATTTAATTTCTCCATCATAAATGAAACTCAGTTTAGCCGGATACAGGATCCTGGGTTGAAAGTTATTTTGTTTTAGGAGATTAAAACCATGTCTCAGAAAAGCACAACCAAAAGCCAAATGATGTATAAAATGTCTCCTGAATCTCAGAGAGAGCAAATTCAGTAATAATAAGCTCTTCACTTCATATCTGAGACAGTGGCAGGCAATAGCAACCACAAAAAAAGAGCGTTAATTATCTTATTGTACTTGAAATTATAATAGAAATTAGAAATTTTATTTGTGAAGTTTTACAAGTTTAATCCATAATTTCAAATATTTTTCTAAATTTGAACAAAAAATTTCAAGCCATTATCATAATCAAGTGAAATAATGTAGTTAAAAAGCATTAAGAAACATTAAACCTCATGGCTGGCAGAGAAGCAGAGGAAAGGGTGCTAGTGCATATAATAATACAATAAAAACCTTCTCCCTAATATAGTGGGCCTTAAAGTTTATATCTGGGGCTGCCCCTTAGCAGCCTCTGCTGTATCATCTAGTTTGCGAAATGCAATTTATTCTCTGGGAAGGTACTGAGTAGAGTCCTATTTTCTGAGTATAAAGCTTCCCCTTCTTTCTAGTAAAAAATTGAGATATGATTTACATATGTAAAATTCAATCTTTTTAGTGTACAGTTCTATGAGTTTTGACTAATCCATACAGCCATGTAACCACATCACAACCCCATCTCTCCATACACACACACACACATACACACATGCGCACGTGCACACTAGCTGAGTGTGGTGGTAGACTACAGCTGTAGTCTTAGCTACTCAGTAGGCAGGGGCAGGAGGATCACTTGAGCCCAGGAGTTGAGGCAGAGAGCTATGATGACACCACTGTTCTGTAGCTCGGGTGACAGAGCAAGACTCTGTCTCTTAAAAAAAAAGATGGGTGGTGCCGGTGGCTCAAGGAGTAGGGTGCTGGCCCCACATACCAGAGGTGGCAGTTTCAAACCCAGCCCTGGCCAAAAACTGCAAAAAAAAAAAAAAAAAAAGAAGGTGGCGCCTGTGGCTCAGTGAGTAGGGCGTCAGCCCCATATACTGAGTGTTGCAGGTTTTGAACTCAGCCCCAGCCGAACTGCGCCAAAAAAATAGCTGGGTGTTGTAGCTATTGTCCCAGCTACTCTGAAGGCTGAGGTAAGAGAGCCACTTAAGCCCAAGAGCTGGAGGTTGCTGTAAGCTGTGATGCCACAGCACTCTAACGAGGGCGACAAAATGAGACTGTCTCTAAAAAAAAAAAAAAGTTAAGTTACTTAATTAATGCCTTTAAGTGCGTTGGCCATTGGTATTTTAAAAATAAAACATAATAGGCCCACACATATGAAGGAAATACTGTTTATGTAGCATACCTGTGAACTCAGGAATAGGGTTGTGAGATAAAATATAAGAAACTAGACATCCCATAAATATATATTTTGAGACAGAGTCTCACTCTGTCACCCTGGGTAAGGTGTGGTAGTGTCATCATAGCTCACAGCAACCTCAAAATCCTGGGCTCAAGCCATCCTCCCACCTTAGCCTCCCCAAATGCTAGGATTGCAGGTATGAGCCACTGCACCTGGCTGACGTCCTGTATTTTTAGTTGCTAAATGTGGCAACCCTATTCAGGGACCCTTGTGGTAACTTTTGAGTCCCGGGGGCTGGTTTCCCAATTCTGATGGTAACTTGTGGTGGGAGGGGGCAGCAGAGCCTCTTCTCCAGTCTGCTTTTTGCTGATCAGAACCCCATTCCCCAGCTGCTTCATCCCCAGAGAAACCACAAGGGACTTCAGAGGGCTCAACCGGAACACCACATCTTAATATAGCCTGAGAACTCAATGTCCTCATGATGGGATGCCCACAGAGCACAGTGCCGTTTTCTTATGTATTTCCAATGGCAAGATGTGTCCCCAAGTGGCTTTCAGAGATGGTCACGAATCACAAAAAAAGGGGTCACCCCCTCTGAGCACTTTCTGTGCAATTTACTTAATCTCATTTATCCTGGGAGGCAGGTTCTGTTGATCCCATGTTGTAGATGAGGAAGCTGAGGCTCAGTGAGGCAAGGCTCTCCTACACACTGTCCCCAGAACCTGCAGTACTTAGAACATTATTAAGAAATGTTGAGACAGGCAGCCCAGTGCGCCTGTGTTAGCCGCAGCGGCCAGGGGCTGTGCACCCATCCTGCTAATCTCCCGTCTCTGCTAGTGACTTGGACTCATGTGGATGGTGGAGTGGACACCTTCTGCTCCCGCTGCGTCCACCAAAGACATGTCAGGGCCACAGTTCCCTTTCTATCAATGCGTTCTTCAGGAGGCCCCTCCAGTTCGGACCTTCAGTCTTCCTGGCAGGAAGTCACAGAGTAAAACCAGTAATGCTATTTCTGAGCCATATCTTAACTACTCTCAGGCCCCAGCTTCTTCCAGGTAAAATTCCCTCTAGAAGTTTATCTACGGTGGGGCAGAGGCTGTCCTCAGCTGCTGGGTGCAGATACACAGAGGATGGGGAGAGATAGTGCCAAACTCTACTTTTTTAAAAGTCAGGGTCATCTATGAATGACAGGTAGTGAGCTTCCCAACACAAGCATTATCTAAGCTCCCTACTGGAGGGAGTTTGGCTTTTGACTGTTAAACTTGATGTTTTATTTTATTTTGGTTTTGGAGACAGACTCTCACTCTATTGCCCTGGGTTGATTGGCATGGTGTTGTAGCTCAAGGCATCCTCAGATCCTAGGGTAGCCTAGGCCTCCTGAGTAGCTGGGACTATAGGCACCCGCCACACACCTGGCTAGTTTTTTATTTTTATTATTTTTATTTTTTACTTTTTTTTTGCAGTTTTTAGCCAGGGCCAGGTTTGAACCCACCACCTCCAGTATATGGGGCCGGCACCCTACTCCTTGAGCCATAGGTGCCACCCAGATTTTTTATTTTTAGAAGAGACGAGGTCAGCTCTTCTGAAGTTTATTTTAGCTCAGAGAGAAATGGGGGTTTGGGGTTAGCTGTGTTCACTTCCAGTGAGCAGTGAAGGCTCCTAGTCACTCCTTGGTAGTCATCCACCCCTTTCCACCATGGAGCAGTGGTTAGAACACCAGCAGGCTGCTCCTGCCTGTCACAGTCAGCCTGAAACCCACCTCCCAACACAGGATCTGGCATGTTAATTTTTGAGCATTCACTTTGTGTTCGACACCATACCAGGTGTGCAAGGCTCTTACAGGGTGCAAACCAATACAGCAGGTACCCAGGGTGAGCCCATGTGAGCAGCCCCTGAGCCTCAGGTGTGGAAATCCTGGGAGGCTTCCTCAGGAAGCAATAAATAAGATAGAGGAACCCCACCTTACTGGGGGCCACAGGAGACCCCATCTGTCTGCAGCAAAAAGAACCAGGAGAGGGAGTGGCCATAATGGAGGAGAGTAGAGACAGAGGCCATTATGTCTATGTCTGATGACACGGTTCTGGAAAGAGTTTCAGGTTTTATCCTGAGGGCAATGGGGAGCCATGGAGGTTTTATACAGAGAGTGGTAAAGTCTGGTCTTTGTTTTCAAAAGCTCCCTCTGGCTGGGCATGAGAACAATGAATAATCATGGGGGCTGGGAGGGCAGGAAGGTGGCCATGCTTTTATTCAGGAAGACAGGACAGTGGTCCAAGCACTGGAGGAAGAAAAGTGGATGGCTTTGAAGAGGACTGAAGAGGCGAAATGCAGTGGCCTTTGCCTGGTCATGGAAGGGTGGGGAATGGGTGTGTTGCCTGGCTGTCAGCCTGGTTCCTCAATGGGGTAGTCATTAGGGTCATCACTTTGGATCCACAGCCTCAATCCCCACCAATCTGCAGGTGTAGCATCCCTGCCGGCTTCCACTATTTGCCTGTTTGTGTTTCCTGAGCCTGGAATTTTCCAGTCACTTGTCTGGTTGCCCTGGAAGGGAGAGAACTGAGAAGAATGTCCCCCACCCCAGCAACTGGCCTATAAGGTAGGGACTGCCCCAGGCTGACGCTCTTCCTTTTCCTCCAGAGGAACTGACGTTGCAGGGCATCTTGGAGTCTCAGAGAGGAAGGGCAGTGTGTCCAGCTGGCAGGCAAAGGGTCATAGCCACTCGCCTTTTTCCCACGCCCTCACAGACTCAGAACCCTGCCCAACCCAGGTGTTGGCAGGAGAAGGGTCAGCTCTGTAGGGCTGGAGACCTGTGTTTGGGGCATCTGGACTTGGGTGTGGCATGTTACCCCGTGGGCACATCTCCTTCTCCTTAATCCAGTCTCCACTATAAACACTGCCCAGGAGGACTCTGCCTCTCTCTGCTCCCCTCCAAAACTTCCCTTGTTTTGTTTTCTGGATCATCTTTATTTCCCTGCCACTCTCTGAACTAATTTCTTGGCTTATGCACTCCATCTGCCTTCACCTCAGATGCATGTGCTCTGGGAGCAGGGATTCTGTCTCTCTCCTTTGAGGCTGCATCTTTGGCAGTTGTCCTTGGCACACAGTAGGTGCTCAATAAATATTTGTTGGAGAAAGGAGACAGTGTCTGCTCCCAGGGAGGCCACAGGAGAATGGGAGAGACAATTGATGGGTAAAGTGAAGGAGTGAGACATGGAAATATCAGGGAGGGGACATTCCAGGCCCAGGGGTGGGACTACACCTGCATGTTGGAGGCACAGAGGAAACTTGTGTGACTGGAGCAGAGTAAGAGAGAGGGAGGAGGGGCAGGACGAGGAGGGAGGGACAGGCAGGTTATGCAGGGGCTGGTAGAGCTCGGGGAGGACTTGCACTTTGACCCTGAGGGAGGTGGGAGCCATGGAGGGCTGTGGGCAGAGGAGGAGTAATATTTATATATTATAATTTCACAGGAGTGTTGGCTTGGTGCCTGTGGCTCAATGGGCTAAGGCGCCAGCCATGTACACCTGAGCTGGTGGGTTCGAATCCAGCCTGGGCCTGCCAAACAACAATGACGGCTGCAACCAAAAAATGACCGGGCGTTGTGGTGGGTGCCTGTGGTCCCAGTTACTTGGGAGGCGGAGGCAGGAGACTCGCTTGAGCCCAGGAATTGGAGGTTGCTGTGAGCTGTGATGTCACAGCACTCTACCCAGGGTGACAGCTCGAGGCTCTGTCTCCAAAAAAAAAAAAAAAAATTTCACAAGAGTGTGGACTACACATTTGTCAATGTTCATCAAGCTGCACACATATGATCTGTGCCTTATGTTGTTTAAGTTACAGCTCAGTTTTTAAAATGCGCTCCAAAGGGGGAAGAGCTCACAGCAATGCCGGCCTGACGGACCTTGTGGGTGGATGATTGTACTGGTCAGAATACTTCAGCCAGAGCTGGGAAGCCCTGAGAGGCTGGCCTGAGGCTGCAGACTCAGCTCTCGGAAAATCCCAACCCCAGCCATCCATCCTTATTTATTATTGTTATTGCTATTTAAAAAAATTACTATCTGCTGTCTCTTCCCTAAATGTGAGTTTTCCTACGTGCTCTATGTGACAGGTTTTATTTCTCCCATATGATAGAAAGAATAATCTCCCAAACATTTGAACATGTCACCTGACATGACAAAAGGGACTCTGAGGATGTGATTAAGAGTCTTGAGATGGGAAGATCCCTGGATTATCCTGGTGGACCTGATGCTGTCCCAAAGAGGGTCAGGCTCAGGGAAGGAGAAATGATGGAGACAGGTTAGACTTGGAGGTTGAGGGTGCTGGGCAGTTGGGGACTGTGCGGTGAGCCTGGGAATGCAAATTCTCCATGTGGGTGTAGATGCAGACATTGGGACAGATGTCCACAGATACACAGAGACAGGGTATCAATTTAGATATGCATAGACATGTAGATGCGTAGATTCCTACAACCATACAAGCCTATGTACCTAGAGAGATATAGGATGGATATACAAGTATGTAAATATATGTGGAAATATATCTATATACATATGAAGACTATATCTGTGTAACTCCCTATATCTATCTAAGTCTATGAAGCTTCTATGTATCTGGGATTCTACATGTCTAAATCTATGCATCTATGATGCTACCTATTTATCTATGATTCTATTATTTGAAGATTCTGTTTATTTATTCATCCATCTAGCTCAGATTCTATGAATCTATATGTATGATTCTATGATTATATCAGATTCTATCTATCCATTTATCTATGGATGATTTGATCTATTCATCTATCCTAATTATCTATCCATATGTCTAAGAATCTATTTATTCATCTATCAATTTATCTAAAGATTCTGGTTTTCTATCTATCTAAGATTCTATCTATGAATGAAACTGTTTATCTATCTATGATTCTATCTACCTGACAGATTCTACCTTTTTATCTATCTATCTATCTATCTATCTATCTATCTATCCATCCATCCATCCATCTATCAAGATTCTATTTATTGGGTGGCACCTGTGGCTCAGTCAGTAAGGCACCGGCCCCATATACTGAGGGTGGAGGGTTCAAATCTGGTCCTGGCTGAACTGCAACAAAAAAATAGCCAGGCATTGTGGCGGGTGCCTGTGGTCCCAGCTACTAGGGAGGCTGAGGCAAGCGAATCGCCTAAGCCCAGGAGTTGGAGGTTGCTGTGAGCTGTGTGATGCCACGGCACTCTACCGAGGATGATAAAGTGAGACTGTCTCTATTAAAACAAAAAAGAAAGAAAGAAAAGATTCTATCTCTTTCCCAATCTATCTATCTAAGATTCTACCTAAGCTTCTATTATTCTTTGATCTAAGACTCTACCTATTATCTATCTATCTATCTATCTATCTATCTATCTATCTATCTATCTATCTATCTAGAGTCTATCTATTATCCATCTTTCTACCCCTGTCTCCTAGGTGTCACTATATAACACCATGTTCTATCAGTCAAGATTCAAGGGTTGGGAAGATGATTCCAATTCCTAACAGCATTGTACAGAATTGCAGTCATATTTTCTAATTAGCCAGAGTATTCCTTTGCCAAACTCGCAACCAGGGTTTTGGGACTCATGGTGTTCTCCCCAGAAAAACCCCAGTTTAAATAAACGCCTTCACTCCCAAGATTCAGAGTTTTGTATCCTTGATTGGTACAAATATTCATTAAAGTAAAAATAGTTTCTTTTTTTCACTTTTCTTAAGTCATATACAAATAGATCACGAATACATTTATGCCTTTGTGCATTTGTGCAATGTGTTGTTTTTTTGTACAAATTGGAGTGCTTACATCCAACTAATTAACATAGCTTTCACCTCATTTACTTAATCAATGTGTTAAGACATTTATGTTCTATACTTGATAGATTTGACTTGTACCCTTGCAATATGCTCGAAAATAAAAAGTTTCAGAAGAAACTACTTTGAGCAGCAGTCATTGAAGTGTATGTAAAATATAGTCAAAACATGTAAACTTTTTGAATAAAAATCAGCTTTGAGCAGTTTCTTCCTTTAGTTGTTTCTTCCCAAACATGGCTATTGTATAAAAAAAAAGAAAAAAGGAGTCAGCAGTCATCAGATTCAGGTTTCTTAGAAGAATAGGAAGATGGTGCTGAATTTACAGCCTGCTTCTTGGCAGGTAGGTGTGGTTGACCCCAGGGCTGTGTTTGAGGACCCAAGGAAGAATGACTCGCTGGCCATTGGGACCTTTCCAGGCAAAGCCTTCCTGAGCCAGACCTAGGAGAGGTTCCCACGGCAGACACCTGTTCTGTGGTCACATCTAAAGTCTAAGGGACTTCCCAAAGGTCAGCCCATGGGGCAGCTACAGAGGCTCCTACTTCTGAGAATGAAGTAATAACAATTGTCATATTTATGAACTGTGGGTTGGATGCCAAGCCAGGGCTAAGAAGGTATAAATGCAGCTTTGTATCTTCTTCCCAGCAAACTGGATACACAGGCTGCCTTTTTGCTCTTCAAACAGACCTCTCCCCAGCCCCATGACCTTTGCACTTGCTGTTCCCCCTGCCTGGTTTCCCTACCTCACCTCTCCCCTGCTTCCCAGATCCTCACATCTGTCTCTTGTCTCACTCTCCAGGCCTCAAGTCAAAAGTCACCTCAGACAGGCCTTCTTCCAAGCAAACCCCCCCATTGGCCCTGCTATTTTCTTTATTATATTCACAGCACATTTTGAGTTTATTCACTGTTACTGGGGATATTCTCTCTGCAGCTGGGACAGGAGCTTGTGCAATCAGGAACGTGTCTAGTCTGTTTCCTACTGCATCTAAGCGCCACCACTTACTACCCACATGGGAGCATCACTTAACATCTATGCGTCCTTTCTCTGGCCTGTCAGATATGATAATAATTCTTAATTGAGAGTAAACTCATGTAAAGTTCTTAGAAAACAGTGTCCGGTGTATGTGTGCCCAAATGATGTCCATTACTATTTAGTACACACTAAAAAAAAAAAAAATTCATAGGAAGGAAGAAAGATACCGCGGGGCATGAAAGTCCATTAGTTCAAGTACTCTTTCCTTCCACAAACTTTTTTTGAGAACCTACTGTGCAACGTGACTTCTTCCTCTGCACATCCTGGTTCCTTTTCCTTCCTTTCATAGGTGTTGGTGTCTAGTAAACATCCTGTACTCCAAACTCTGTTTCTGTGTATCTGATTTCAGAAAACCCCACCTAAGACATGACTGACACCAGCCCTCCCTGGACAAGATATGGGAAAAGCACAAACAGAATGTAAATCTTCTACCCACATCCCTCCTGTTCTACAAGCTGCTGTGACCCTCCCTAAACACACACCTTGTTCACCAGCAGGGTTTCCCATGGATTTTATATTAGTTCCTCAAGGCCTTGCTTGCTTCTTTCTTCTCTGGTTTCTTCTGTGTTGGTTTTGTGTGGAGAAAGCCAGCAGCCCACGTAGTGTGCCAGCTTGTCACAATCTAGATCATTATGAACCTAGTGATAGATCAGAATAATAATAGCAACAATAGTGCTAATTATGACAATAGTGGTGATTGTTATGGAAATTATAGAGATTATGTTTGTAATGGTGGTGGTAAAAATGATGGTGGTGATGATGATGGTGATGTTGATGGTGATGGAAGCAGTGATGATGATGATGGTGTTGGGGGTGGTGATGAAGATGTTGATGCTGATGATGAAAGTGATGGTAATGGAGATGATGATGATGGTAGCAGTGATGATGATGGTGCTGAAGGTGATGGTGACAGAGATGATGGTGGTGGAGATGATGATAGCCAATGGTGATGATGGTGATGGTAGTGATGAAGGTGATGGTGGTTGGTGATGATTGTGATGGTGATGGAGATGATGGTTGTAGTTGGAAAAGTGAAAAACAATGCAACAATTATGTGCCAGGCACAAGATTCAGTGTTGTATTTATTATTACAATTTCCCCAGCAACACAATGAGGAAACAGTGACTCTTGAGAGATAAAAACATTATCTCCTGTCACAATCACATAGCTGGAAAGTGGGAGAAGAAAGATTTGGACCTTGAGGTGGACAGTCTAAAGTGCATGCTCTTTTCATTCCAGGCTTGTGAAGTTTGAAAATGAGGAAACAAGAAATGTAAGGTATTTCAATAGGGTGTAGTTGTAGTCAAATAAGCCTCTAGAAGTCGAATCTTCTTTGAGGGAGAAGAAGGAAAAGCTTTCTCTTGAGGAGGGTGATACTGTATGAGCCTGATTCCCATCCTCACCTTCCTTCAATTTTTTTTGTGCTTAGAACCAAGAAAGTTCTAAGTTTCACCAGCCGATGTGGATGACAGATAATGGATAATTTTTCTTCAAGCCCTGGCTACCAGGAAGCTCAGAACCAAATGTACCAGTTGGTGACAGTAGCCAGTTTGGTTTATATGTTGCTGTACTTATAGAAGGGACTTACCTGGATGCCTACCTTGGGAACTCTGGGATACAAACCCACTCCAGGGTCCAGCCCTGATTCCTGATGCTAGTGGTCCACAGAGATGAAACAAAACACTTGGCAAAATGCACATTAAAATTCAGATGTGTGGCTCTTCCTTTGACCACATCCAAAAAACAAATAAGGGTAAAGTAGCCTAATTTATTCTTGGTAAAACCATGTGGCCTTTTAGGTACTGACTCCTTACTCCCATACAAACACAAAAGGAACAAAAGGAGAGCTAAAGAGCCCACATCAGTAAACTAAAGATGGGTTATTGAACCCACAAAGACAGCACCTAAGCAAAAGCTTATGAAGCCTGTGAAGGTTTCTGCTTCTTGAGTTGGTGAAAACACTAAGTTGGCAGATCAGATTCTTAAATGAAGATCCAGCTCTAAAACAAAAGATAGACTATTGATAAAGTTCTGGAGTTAATGAGTAAAATTAGAAGGTGCTTGTGCACAAACACATCAAGATTTGCAGGACAAAGCCAAGGTAGTATTTAGAGGGGGATACACAGCCTTACATACGTTTATTACAGAAGAAGACAGAGCAAAGACACCTTAAATACATTGAAATGGGAGCCTCCTGGGATGTGGGTGTGAGGGGAGAATGGAAGTAAAAGGGAATTGTAAATATATATAGACTGTGGACTCAGGAGTTGGAAGACAGGTCTAAATACTGGCTCTGCTTGCTACTTGTGCAACTCAAGTAGCAAGTGGCTTAACTTCTCTGAGACTCATTTTCTATATCTCCCTCACTAGGTCATTGTGAAATGAAGACACTACATACAAAGTTTAACCCTGAGACAATTAAATAATGGGCAGAAGGGGTGATGCCTGTGGCTCAGTGCATAGGGCACCGGCTCCATATACTGAAGGTGGCGGGTTCAAACCTGGCCCCGGCCGGGGTTTGTGGATGGCACCTATAGTCCCAGCTACTCGGGAGGCTATGGCAAAAGAATCACCTAAGCCCAGGAGTTGGAGGTTGCTGTGAGCTGTGACACTACAGCACTCTGCTGAGGGTGATAAAAAAACAAACAAACAAAAAGATTAAAGGATAAACAAAATATGGTATATTCAGATGGTGCCAAAAAATGTATACACATTTTAAGAAAGGGAAAAGCTGTATTAAATTAACTTCAGCAATTATAAGGAGGCTCAAACAGGACTTGTATTCATCTTGTTATTGGTATATATTGAGTATTACAATTTTAATAGTGTCATAAACCCCATTAATACTCTATAGAGTCTGTAACTCAGATGATAGGATGTACTTAATTATGTCACATAAGATTGTATGTCTGGGCGAGGTGGCTCATGCCTGTAATCCTAACACTCCGGGAGGCCCAGGCAGGTGGGTCACTTGAGCTCAGGAGTTCAAGATCAGCCTGAGCAAGAGCAAGACTCCATCTCTATTAAAAATAGAGAAAAAAAATCCCAACCCAACCAAAACTACCCAGGCATTGTGGCAGCCTATGAAGTCTCAGCTACTTGGGAAGCTGAAGCAAGAGAATCGTTAAACCCAAGAGTTTGAGGTTGCTATGAGCTGTGACACCACAGCACTCTACCCAGGGTGCCCAAGTGAGACTTCCTAAAAAAAAAAAAAAAAAAATATATATATATATATATATATATATTGTATGTCCTCTCTTTCTCTGTCTCTCTCTTCTCCTCTGAAGAAGCAAGCTGCTAAATTTTAAGTTGCCCTCAATTGGAAAGGAAGTGAAGGTAGCCCCTGGCTGATAGCTAGCAAGAAACCCAGGTGCCCAACCCAACAGTCTGCAGGGAGCTGAACGCTGACACAGCAGCCTGGAAGCAGAGTCTTCCCCAGTTGAACCTCAGAGGAGAACTCAGCCTTGGCCCCTGGATTACAGGCCATACTGCTGAGCTGTGGCTGCACTTTTCATCCACAGAAACTGTAAACTAATAAATGTGTGTTTTTTAAAAAGTCAGATTAATATGAGGGTACAAACTATTATGTTACATTTGTTGTTTTAAGCTGCTAAGTGTGTGGTGATATGGTTACATAGGTCTAGCTACAAATTAACACAAAAATCTTGTCCTGTTGAAGGTGGTGAACAGATTGCAGATTGTGAGTAAAGGTGAAAGCAGAGAGGCTTGGAAAGAGGCTTCTGCCCTAGTCCAGGCACTGCAAACGGAGCAGAGAAGACGGAAAGATCAGAGCACTTGTGCTCACCTGTCTTACTTTGCATTCACAGCAAACTACAACCATTCATAAAGCCTTGGCTTGCATGGACTTTTCTCATGAAATTGATGATTTAGGACAGAAAACACCATCTATTTCTTTAGACGTGTGTGTGAGATGAAGATAGTATGTGTGTAGGGGGGGCGCCTGTGGCTCAGTGAGTATGTTGCCAGCCCCATATACTGAGGGTGGCGGCTTCAAACCCAGCCCCAGCCAACTGCAACAAAAAAAAGAGAGAGAGAGAGATAGTATATGTGTGAAGTTAAATGCCACACCTGGCACACAGTCAAGGGATCTATTAATAAAGTGACAAGGTGAACTTGTGAGCCCAAGCTTCTTGTTTTGTATTATCACACTGTAAAAAATAATTGTATAAGTAATGTGAATGTGTATTTACTGTGAAAAAAAAGTGCAGATAAAAGAAATAACATAAAAACCATCTGTGACTTTTTATTAACATTTTCAGAATTCTTATTGATGTCTACATATTATGTGTTTAAACAATCTTTAATTTTTTTTTTTTTTTTTTGTAGAGACAGAGTCTCACTTTACCGCCCTTAGTGGAGTGCCTTGGCGGCATAGCTCACAGCAACCTCCAACTCCTAGGCTTAGGTGATTCTCTTGCCTCAGCCTCCCGAGTAGCTGGGACTATAGGCGCCCACCACAACATCCGGCTATTTTTCTGTTTTGCAGTTCGGCAGAGGTTGGGTTTGAACCCACCACCTTCAGTATATGGGGCCGGCGCCCTACTCGATGAACCACAGGTGCTGCCCACAATCTTTAATTTTTTAAATTTTGTAATAATTTTAGATTTACAGAAAATTTGAAAACTTAAGACAAAGAGTTCCCATATATCCTTCACCCATCTTCCTCTAAGGTTTTTATTTTTACACAGTCACAATACATTTATCAAATGGGGGAAATTAATATTGTACATTACCAGTGACCACACCACAAATTTTATTCTGAGTTCACCAGTTTTTCCTCTAGTGTCCTTTTTCTATTCAGAATTCCATATGGCTATTCCATGTTCTGCTGCATCAGCCCTCAGTTCTTGCATACTTTTTTTTTTGGTAGAGACAGAGTCTCACTCTATCACCCTCAGTAGAGTGCTGTAGAGTGACAGCTCACAGCAACCTCCAGCTCTTGGGGTTAGGTGATTCTCTTGCCCCAGCCTCTCGAATAGCTGGGACTACAGGCCTCTGTCACAACTCCTGGCTATTTTTTGATGCAGTATGGCCGGGGCCGGGTTTGAACCTGCCACCCTTGGTATATGGGGCCAGTGCCATACTCACTGAGCCACAGGTGCCGCCAGTTCTTACATACTTGATGTTCTAAATTATTCATTATTATATACCATGCTGGGATAACTATCCTGACACACAATTCTTTGCACACATTATTCCTTAAGATGATTCTTTTAAAATTTCATCTCATCAAGTTTATGAGGTTTGTTGAGGTTTAACTCACAGTAAAATTCTTTCACTTTAGTTTATGAGTTGTGATGAATAACCACCATCATAATCAAGATACAGAATGTTCCATCACCTCAAAAATTCCCACAGAAATTTTTTTTTTTTTTTTTTTTTGCAGTTTTGGCCGGGGCCGGGGCTTGAACCTGCCACCCCTGGTATATGGGGCAGTTCCCTTCCCATAGAAATTTTGATACACAATGCTAGTGTATCCATGGCTTGTCCTTTTACTTGTTGAGTAGTATTTCAGAATATGGCTGCATCACAGTTTGTTTAGCCATTCAGCAGTTTAAGAGTATTTGGTTTAGTTTCAGTTTCTGGTAATTATGAATAGAGCCATGATAAATAATAGAGTAGAGGATTTTTTTCTTTGGGATAAGTTCTCACTCTGTAACCCAGGCTAGGGTTCAGGGGCATTATCATACCTCAGTGCAACCTCAAACTCTTGGGCTCAAGTGATCCTCAAGTGATCCTCCTGCCTCAGCCTCCCAAGCAACTGAGACTACAGGAGTGCACCTCCTGGCTAATTTTTCCATTTTTGTAGAGATGGATTCTTGCTGTTTCTGAGGTTGATCTGGAGCTCCTGGCCCGAAGCATTCTCCCACCTCTGCTTCCCAGAGTGCTGGGATTACAGGTGTGAGCCACCACACCCAGCCAGTGTACAGGATTTTTTTTTGAGACAGAGTCTCAAGCTGTCGCCCTGGATAGAGTGCTGTGGCATCACAGCTCTCAGCAACCTCCAATTCCTGGGCTCAAGTGAGTTTCTTGCCTCTGCCTCCCAAGTAGCTGGGACTGCAGGCACCTGCCACAACGCCCGGCCATTTTTTTGGTTGCAGTCATCATTGTTGTTTGGCAGGCCCGGGCTGGATTCAAACCTGCCTGCTTAGGTGTACGTGGCTGGTGCCTTAGCCCACTGAGCCACAGGTGCCGAGCCAGTGTACAGGATTTTATGTGAACACAAGTTTTTGTTTCTCTTGAGTAAAATTTTGTAAGACTTACATATTTTTCACATAAAATAAAACTAACCGACCTCAGAAATGAATGGCCTAATTTTTTCTCTCACAAGCCCTGTATGTGTTTATTCTCCACATCCTCACCACCACTGGGTATTGTTATATTTTGCCAAACTGATAGGCAAATAATACATCTCATTTTAATTCGCAAATCTTTGCTAACAAATGAAGTAGAACATTTTCATGTGTTATTTCATCTTTTCCTTCCTGATTTCTAGAATTTCTCATACTCTAAAGCAGTGATTCTCAACCGGTGTGCCAAGGCACACTGATATGCAGTGAGAGGATCTTAGGTGTGCTGTGAAAAGTTTTAAAGATCATTAATGGAATTATTTTTGACCAGGTGTGGTGGCTCATGCTGATAATCCTAGCACTCTGGGAGGCCAAGGAGGGTGGATTGCCTGAGCTCACAAGTTTGAGACCAGCCTGAGAAAGAGTGAGACCCCATCTCTACTAAAAATAGAAAAACTGAGGGAAGAGGATCGCTTGAGCCCACGTTTGAAGTTGCTGTGAGCTGTGATGCCACAGTACTCTACCCAGGATGACAGCTCGAGACTCTGTCTCAAAAAAAAAAAAAGAAAGAAAGAAAAAAAAAAGAAATTATTTTTGAAAGAGGGTAGAAGGTCAAAGCACAGCAAGTATATATTTTTTTACTCTTTTTTTTTTTTTGATCAACATAATTTAAGTGTGCCATGGCAGTTTACCTATAGGTGCAAATGTGGGGTGAGATAAAAAAGGTTGAACCACACTGCTCTAAAGTATCCTTTGATAAATAAGTTTCAAATATTCCTCTTTACTTTTCCCTTTCTCTTTTAACATTTTGAAAATGTTTTTTGGCTCCTACAAGTTAAAAATTTTTATCTAGTCAAATTTATCAGTCCTTTCCTTGATGATTTACACCCCTGGTGAGTTGTCTTTCCTACAGCATTGTGTTGTTAAAGTTTTTCTTCATTGAACTTTTTACTCATCTGGAGTTTATTTGCATTGTGTGGGTTGAAGTGAATGATCTTCACTTCACTTCTGATCGACTTAATTTTTTTCCCCAAATGATTAGTCAGTTGTGTCCATTTACTGAATGAGTAGCCATTTGCATTCTGATTTGAGGGTCTTCATTGATGATACCAAGTAATTACCTCTACATGAGTCTGTTTCAGGATTTTCTGTTCTTTTCTACCCTCCTTTCTTCTTGCCTGTACCATAGTGATAGCTCCAAAATATTCTTCCCACTCAGGAAATGTTTGTTTACATTTTTATTTCTTTACAATTTTGTGATTTTGTTTATGTTAATCTTATACAATGATTATCAAATTTGTTCAAGATTATACATGTTTTGGATTGCTATTATAAAACAGGCCATTTCCCAGTTATATTTTCCAATTATTCCTGATCTACAAGAAAGCTATTATGATTTAAGAGTTTATTTTGTAGCTGGGTGCAGTGGCTCACACCTATAATCCCAGAACTTTGGGAAGCTGAGGAGGGTTGATTGCCTGGGTTTATGGGTTTGAGACTAGCCTGCGCCAAGTGAGACCTCATCTCTAAAAATAGCCAGGTGTTGTGGTGGGCACCTGTAGTCCCACTACATGGAATGCTGAGGGAAGAGAATAGTTTGAGCCCAAGAGTCTGAGGTTGCTGTGAGTTGTGACGCTATAGTACTCTACTGGGGGCGACAAAGTGAGACTCTGTTTAAAAAAAAAAAAAAAGGTATTTTGTACCTCCTTCCTGAATTCCTATGAACTGTAATAGTTTTTAATTGGGTTTTCTGGAATAAATAGGTTAATAATCTGTAAATAAAGATTATTTGAGCTCCTTTCCTCTTGATACTTTTCCTCTTATTTTTTCTTGTTATACTGTGACAGGCAGAACAACTAAATGTTAACTAATACTGACAATGGGAATTCTAGTAATTGTAACATATTCCTTGCATAATTATAAAGCTTGTGTTTCCTTGTTAAAAATAATGTGGTGGTTGAGATAGAACAATTTCTTTTTGGGAAAGGACCATCTTTTCCCTCCATATTTAATTTATGGAATCAGGTACCGTTTGCTAGACTATCACTATTCATCAGGCACGTCTCTAAGCCTTCTATAGGAATTATTTCATTTAGTTCTTTCAAACAGGCTTCAGAGACATTATTACACAGGAGGCAACAGGCTTGGAGAATCCAAAAAACATCAAAAAGTAGAATAATAAGGGTTTAAGCATAGGCAAAAGAACGCCTGAGACTGTGCATCTACCTAGGCTATGCTGCCTTCACAGAAAATCTTTTCTTAGACATGTCTTGATCTATTCCTTGGGCAAGAGTGTGGTAACATCATCATAGCTTACTGCAATCTCAAACTCCTGGCCTCAAGCGATTATCCTGCCTTAGCCTCCCCACTAGCTGGGAGTGCAGGTACACAACACCATGGAAACATTTTTGGTAGTTTGTCAGGTTTTTTTGTCAGGATTGAGCTGGTTAAGAATGATTAGGAAAATTTCTCATCTATTCTAGAAATTTTTGTCTATTTCTTAAACTTCTGAAGGTTAAATGATGTCATAACTATTTGGAATTGATCTTTTCTGGAAGTTACTTTTGATAATATCCTTAATTTATTTCATCATTATTTATTTACCCATTACTCCTTCTTGAATTAATTTTGTATTAATTATTAATTATTTTATTAACAATAAAAGAATAATTCTTCTTATTATTAATTATTAGTTACTTTAATATTTAATATCGATGTATATATTTGTAGCAAGCTCAGTTTCATTGAGATTTTCAAGTTTATCCATATATCACATTCTTTTGTATTAAAAATCCCTTTAGGATCTAAGTTTTATAGCCTCTTGTGTGTTTCTGATTTTAAATATTTGCATTTCTTTTTCTGTTTTTTGCATAACCTAGATGGAGACGGGGGCATTTCTAGTGATTTTATAAGTTCTAACTGATGAATGTATAAAACCACTGATTTGTCACCCATTGCAAATGCCTTTCTTAGCTTGCTTATTTCTCTGTTTCTGTCTTGAGTTGGAATGCTTCAGGGCCTTATTAATTTCTGCAAGTAGCACAGTGGAGGAGGAGTTTATTTCTCGAGGTGTGAGAGAGGAGGGTCAGGGAAGTACAGTTTAAGCAGGATTTTGATGTATGAGTAAATTTTTCAGATGGAAAAAAGGTTCTTTTCAGGTGAGAAAACTGCTAGGCACAGAGGAATGAGAGACTAGCTGTGCTTTAGAAAGAAGCACCAGCACAGTGAGGTTTAATAAACAAACAAATGGCTCAGATCTCACTTTGTAACAATATATTTGTGTGATTATTTGATTCAACTGTAAGCTCCCTGAGGGCAGAGACCACTGATCCTGGATTACATCACATTTAAGATAATCCCCCGGCTGCAGTACTGAGAATGGATTCTTGGAGGGGAGAGTGGACACTGCAAGGTCCAGAAAGAGGAGCTGCCTAGTTGGTTCAGGAGGAAATGGATTTATTGCAGTGGTTCTCAAACTTCCTAATGCCGTGACCCTTTAATACAGTTCCTCATGTTGTGGTGACCCCCAACCATAAAATTATTTTCATTGCTACTTCATAATTGTAATTTTGCTACTGTTATGAATTGCAATGTAAATATCTGATATGCAGGCTGTATTTTTATTGTTACAAAGGGGTCTCGACCCACAGGTTGAGAACTGCTGATTTAGAGAGAATGGAACCAATTTGGCAATTGCATGTAGTAGAACTATCTGAGATCAAATGATGTTCGTTGTTTTTATTTTGTAGTGGCTTTGTTGAAATATAACTGACGTACAACAAACTGCCCATATTTAAAGTATATGTAAATAGGATGTGTTCTGATATATTGGTGCACCTGTAAAACCACCTTCATAAGATAACGATCATCTTTATTAGCCCTTCCAAGCCCTTTCTCTTTGTATTCTTCCTTATCCTCCAAAGCACATGAAAAACATAGATCTTTTTTTTTTTTTTTGTCACTATATGTTAGTTTATATTTTCCAGTATTATATATAAATGGAATCAAATGACTTGTGCCATATTTTGTCTGGACATGCAAAGTACTCACTCACACAGCATAATGATTTGGGGATTTTATCCATGCTGTTGTATGTATCCATAGTTTGTTCTTCATTTTTTATTTCTAAGTAATGATGGTAACTGTACAGCAATATAATCATATAAGAGTGGCCATAATGTTTGTATTTATTTATTCTCCTGTCGACGGACATTGAATTGTTTCCAGTTGATCATTACAAATGGAACCTTTGAGGGTTAAATGATGGCAAAACTATTTGGAATTGACCTTGTGGGGAAGTTATTTTTGCTAATAACTTTAGTTTCTTTCATCATTATTTAGTCATTGCTCCTTCTGTGGATTTATGAGCATTGCCCTACAAATCTTTGTATGGATATGTACTTTTACCTCTCATGGATACTTAGGATGGAATGAATGACTTGTGTGGTAAGAGTATGGTTGGCTTCTCAAGAAACTACCAAACTCTTTCCAAAGTGGTTGCATCATTTCACATTCCCTCCATCCATGTATGGGAGTTCTAGTTCCTTCTTATTCCTGCCAGTATCTGATATTGTTACCGATTATAATCTTAGCCATTCTAGTAGGTGTACCATAGTTTCTCATTGTGAATTTAATTTGTATTTCCCTAATGACTAATGTGGTGAACATCTTTTCAATTGTTTGTTTTTCATCTTCATATCTTCTTTGGTACAGTACACATTCATATATTTTACCCATTAAAAAAATTAAGTTGTCTAAAAAATTAGATTTGTCATCTTACAGTTGAGTTAGAAGAGCTCTTTATATATTTGATATACATGTCCTTTGTGGAATTTATAAAGATTTTATTTCAGTCTATGCCTTGCCTTTTCATTTTCCCACTGTTATCTTTCAAAGAATGAAAGTTTTCATTGGAATGAAATAGATTTAGATTGCTGTGGGGCTTTGCTAGGGCACTGCCATTGTACAGACGTGGAAACTGAGGCTCAGAGAGAGGACAGCTCATCAGCTTGTCTAGGTTTCCCCAGCTGCTACTGAGAGTGCCCCACCCCGAGACCTGTGCTGATCTCCTATCCCCAGAGAGGGTTTGGACCCCAGGATGTCCAGATTCTCCCACACTTCGGTTTGGAGGCTACACTTAGGCCCTAAACTAGCCCAAGCTGTGGGCATGGTCCACCTGGCTTCCTCCATCCTTGCTTCACAAAAGCCAGGAACAATCAACTCAGGACATGTCAGCAGTCCCTGGCCTTTGTCAGGGCTCTTGGAATCCTGGTTCCTGGTTTCCATCTTCCTTGAAGATGGAAGAAGCACCTTTGATTTCACAGGAGTAATTTGCCTCTCTAAGACCTTAAAGAAAGAGTGGGAAACTCCAACTACCTTATGAAGATCCTAAGGTTTTTAAGTTCCCCCTTCTGTCCACTCGTGGGAGGTCTCTAGGGTAGTGGTAGGCACCCAGACAGAAAGTAGAATGGTGGGGAGGGGGCAGAGTCGGTGTTTCCTGGGGACAGAGTTTCAGCTAGAGAAGATGAGAAAGTTCTGGAGATGGGTGATGGTGATGGCTACCCTGTGAGTGTTCTTAAAAATGGTTAAGAGGGTAAATTTCATGTTATGTGCATTTTACCACAAATAAAAACTTTAAAACATTGCTGAATAGGAAAAAAGTAATACATATTGTTAAAAAAGAAAAAAAACACAAGAAATATGGAATGTGAAAATCTCTTGTGTGGGCATGGCAACCACTAGAAACATTTATATATGCTCCCAGATTGCTATAAATACACACATTTACACACTCTCTCTATTTTCTAATGTACTTTATTTATACCCAAATAAAAGAGTAATATCCATACATTTTGCCAAAGTGGAATCACACTGCATACTTTTTAACACATAAAGAGATCTTGCTTATTTTTGTATATTGTTACACGGAAAGCAAGGCTTGAGAGGCAGCTTATAAGGATGATATGCTATTCTGCAGTCGAACCATGAAACCTTTTTTTTGTTTGTTTTGTTTGAAAGAGAGTATCACTCTGTCACCCAGGCTAGGGTGCTGAAGTGCCATAGTTCACGGCAACCTCAAACTCTTGGTTTGAGCAATCATTCTGACTCCGCCTCTTACTAGCTGGAATTACAGGCACCCACCACAATATACAGTTAATTTTTCTATTTTTAGTAGAGATGGGGTCTTGCTCTTGCTTAGGCTGGTTTTAGAACTCTGGAGCTCAAGCAATCCACCCACTTTGGCCTCCCAGAGTGTTAGGATTATAGGCGTGAGCCACCTTGTCTGGTCTGGAAAACTTTTTGAAGGGTTCAGAGTGAATATTTTAGGCTTTACAGATCATTATCTCTGTTGCAACTGCTCAACTCTGCTGCAGAGGTACAAAGGCAGGAAGAGACAATATGGAAATGCCTGGGCATGGTTCTGTGCTAATAAAACTTTATTTATAAGCTTAGCTCCTGTGGCTCAGCAGGCTAAGGCACCAGCCACGTATGCCTGAGCTGGTGGGTTCGAATCCAGCACGGGGTCCACCAAACAACAAGGACGGCTGCAACCAAAAAATGGCCAGGCGTTGTGGCGGGCGCCTGTAGTCCCAGCTACTTGGTAGGCAGAGACAGGAGACTCTCTTGAGCCCAGGGATTGGAGGTTGCAGTGAGCTATGATGCCACAGCACTCTATCCAGGGTGACAGCTTGAGGCTCTGTCTCAAAAAAACAAAAAAATAAAAAAAAACTTTATTTATAAAAACAAGTGAGGGGTTGATGCTTGTTCTAAGGTATCAGCCCATCACCTGTTTGCTGAGTACAGTTGAAAAGTCTTCTTTTTCTCTGTCAAGTGCTGCTGCTGCAAGTCTAGGCAGAGATTCTAGGGATGTCAGAGGTGAGATGCAAGGAGGCCGCACCCATGACTCAGCATTCATGGATGTAAAACCAGATGTGGGACCTATTTTACAAGTGTGGGCCCTGAGACCGGGACTGTGGACTGTCACACAAGTGAATAATAAAGATCTGAAATGTCAGGGCTTGTCTAATCCAATAGCTAGCATTACTCTAACCTAGTGGTTTTTAGCCAGGGCAGTTTTGCCTTTAGGGGACACTTGGCAATTGTGGAATGGAACTGCTACTGGAATCTGGTGGGTATAGGCCAGGGGTCTTGTTCAGGGTTTTCTAATGCATAGGATGTCCCCTTTACAGAGAATTATGTAGTCCCAGGCATCAGCAGGGCCAAGATGGAGCAATCTTATTCTGATTGAAGGAACTCCTCATTTAGGGGTCATTTTCTTTCTTTCAGTTTTTCTTTTCTGTTCTGGTGAGCACACGCACATCTCAGGGCCAACAAGAGGGAATTATCTTTCCATTCAGAGCAGGGTGGGCTGGGAGATAAGCTGACCCTTCTCTACTCAGAATACAGTCAGCTTATCAGCTACTGTTTGTTTTGGCCTTGCCTAGTGGGTGGATAGAGGATGTGACTTCAATACTGACCTTCGGGTTCTCTTGGGTTTGAACATGCACTGAAGTCTCAGGGAGACCCACAGACTGTAAAGCTAGAGCTAGGTTTAGAAGCCTTGCTGGTTGCTGAAACTCTGGTGGTGGGGGATGGTGATGACTTTATGATGGGGGCTGTCTGTGGTTATTCATTGTTTTCCTTGCAATTTAAAGTAGGCTCCTTTTCTTCCTTTCCTTTCCCTCCCTTCCTTTCTCCTTCCTTCCTTCTTTCTTTTCTGTGGATGGTCTCAAGAAATAATTCCTGGCCAGAATTTCCTGAATATTGGCCACCCAAGAGGCTCTGTGTTAAGTGCATTGCCTCTACCAATATAGTCCTCATGGCATGACAGATTTGGGATGCTGGGTTTGAGTCTTTACCTTGTGTGGTGTCTGGGGCTTGCCTCTTAATCTGTCTCAAATTGCCTTCTCTCACGGATCCATCCTGTGTGGGTCACACCAGCCTCCGCATCCTCCCTGCACACCAGGCATCACCTGCTTCATGGCCTTCACACTTGCTGTGCCCTCTCTGTGGATTGCTCCCTCAGCTACCCTCCCTTTCACCTTTGTATCTCTGCTCAAATGTCCCACATTAGACAAGCTTTCCCAGATGTTCTTATTTAAAATTGCACCACTAGCAATCTTTGCCCCTGTTCTATTTTTCTCTGGGGTTTATCTCCCAGGCTGACGGACTTTGTGTGTTAGCTGTTTATTTTCTTTATTGTGTTTCCTCCTTCACAGCTGAATGAAGAAAGGGAGTTTCTTTTTTTTTTTTTTAATGGACAAATAAAAATTGGATCTTTTGGCTCAGTGCCCGTGGCACATGGTTACGACACCGATCACCTGCGCCGAGGGTGGCAGGTTCAAACCAAGCCTGGGCCAGCTAAACAATGACAACTGTAACAAAAAAATAGCTGGGCCCTGTGGCGAGTGCCTGTAGCCCCAGCTACTTGGGAGGCTGAAGCAAAAAAAATCACTTAAGCCCAAGAGTTGAAGGTTGCTGTGAGCTGTGACGTCACAGCACTCTATTGAGGGCAACATTGTGAGACTCTGTCTCAAAAAAAAAAAAGTTGTATCTATTGATGACATGTAATATGATGTTTTGAAATAGGTATAGTCGGGTGGTTAAATAAAGCTAGTTAGTATATGCATTACATCATACACCTTTTTCTTTTTTTCCCAGTGAGAACACTACAAATCTATTACCTTAGCAATTTTCAAGTATACGTTACATTATTATTAACTACAGTCATCAGGTTGGACAATAGATCTCTTGAAGTGATTCCTTCTGTCTAACTGAAGTTCAATAGCCTTGACCAATACCAATTCTTACTCCCTCACTCTCTGGTCCCCTCCTCTCTAATCCTGCGTCTGTTCCCCCTCAGTGTCTGGTCCCCTCCTCTCTAATCCAGTGTCTATTCTCCCTCCCTCAGTCTCTGGTCCCCTCCTTTCTAATCCAGCGTCTGTTCCCCCTCAGTCTCTGGTACCTCCTCTCTAATCAGGTGTCTGTTCTCCCTCCCTCAGTCTCTGGTCCCCTCCTCTCTAAACCTGCGTCTGTTCTCCCTCCCTCAGTCTCTAGGCCCCTCCTCTCCAATCTGGTGTCTGTTCCCCCTTAGTCTCTGGTCCCCTCCTCTCTAATCCAGCGTCTGTTCTCCCTCCCTCAGTCTCTGTTCTCCTCCTCTCTAATCTCGGCCTCTGTGCATTGCACAGTTCTTTGTCCTAAGTGTGAGAGTGATGACAGCTCTGATGGCCTCTAGAAAGCATTTCCAATAATGGCTTTGAAGAGTGGACTAGTTGCTGGCCTTCGTGCAGAGCTTTTCAAGGGAATATTTAGGTGACCACAGTGATATTCAGCAAGGAGGTAGGACGTTTTGTAGGACAAGTTCATGAACTGAAGTGCCTGACCTCACGTAAGTGAGCTCATGCGGCATTTGTCTTTCTGGGCCTGGCTTGTTCCACTGAACATAATGTCCCGCAGGTTCATCCATGTTGTTGGAAGGGAAGGATTTTCTTCTTTTGTAAGGCTGAGTAGCATTCTGTGTGTGTAGACCACATTCGTCCATCCCTCCATCTGGTGACAGCACTCAAGTTGCTGCCATTACCCTGCTATCGTGAATACTGCTGAGGTGGACACAGGGGAGAACATATCTCTTTGACACACTGATTTCGTTTCTTTTGGTTATATACCCAGCAGTGGGACTGTTGGATCACATGGCGTAAATATTTCTAGGGTGAATTTGTGGAGAGACTTCCATCTTGTTTTCCACATGGCTGCAGTGAGAAAAGGGAATTTTTGCTTGTTTGTTTTTTTGAGACAGTCTCACTCTGTCCCCCTGGGTAGAGTGGTGTGGTGTCACAGCTCACAGCAGCCTCAAACTCTTGGGCTCAAGTGAATCCCTTGCCTCAGCCTCCTGAGTAGCTGGGACAATAGGCACCTACCATGGTGCCCAGCTACTTTTTCTCTTTTTAGTAGAGATGGGCCTCACTTTTCCAATCCCTGAGCTGAGGTGATCCACCCAGTTTGGCCTCCCAGAGTGCTGGGATTACAGGCATGAGCCAGCATTCCTGGCCCTAAAAAGGGAAGTTTAAATAGCTTTGTTCACATCTAGATGCCCAGTCCTGGCACATAAATGTTACAAGGCAGGTACATAGTAGGTGCTCAATGTTTGCAGATGGAACGTACAAGGCAGGTGCCATTTTAAAGATAAGGGAAAGGAGGACTGCCTCAGGATCACACTCAGATAAACGGCACAGCAGACCTGGCGTGGAGTTGCTGTAGTCTACTCAAATTCATTCTCCAGTCTATCCCTGTGGCCTTCAGAGCTTCCCTTGGGCCCCAGAGTGGTTCTCTCATAGGATCCAGAAATGCCTGGAAGTCTCCCTCCAGTCCCCTCACCTGGCACAGTCCACAGACAGTGACCATTCAAAGCAGGGGTACTAAAGCCCAACTCCCTTCCACAGAGGTGAAAGAAACTCCGAACTGAAATGTGTATTCCAGGGCTGCCCAGGGATCAGGCTGAGGCCAAGCTGAGAGTTCACTTGAAATTGTTCTCTTCTATCTTTTTCCTTCCCTATCCTGTCTCCCCCACTCCTTTTCTGGCATCTCCTGAAGCTCCTTGCATAAATAAATAAATCCTAGCATCCAAAGCTTTGGTCTGGGACCTTCCTTTGGGAGAATCCAATCTGTAGTGCCACTGAATGCCCAGGTTTCAACCACAGCAGGGTATGCAGTAGGTGATCAATGAATGCAGGTCTCTGCAGTGCTACTGATTCAGGTGAAAGCCAACTCTCTCTTCAGGGCCTTCCTGTAGTGAAGGGATGGCTGCCTGGTTTCATATCTCACCCTGCAGGTATGAAGCTGCTTCCTGGGGTCTCCTTCTGGATTTACCAGCACCCTCTGGTTTCAGTGTGTTCTGAACTTTATTTGTCTTTATTCGGCGTCTTTATTCGGTTGATGCACTGCAGACAGAAAGGTGAAAATATAGATAGAATCTGCATTCAAATGCCATTGAATTTAGGAGCCCTGTATGCAGCTGACAGTTGAAACTTCTCGTTATCTGGGATGTTAGGTTCCTTGAAGATGTAGGTCACTTCCAGCTGGGGTTTCTAACATTTGCGTCTGCAGCAGCTTGGCTGATATGTCTTTGCCCTTGGCTTATGAGTCTGGTGGAGATGCTAACTGAAACTGACAATAGAATGTGGGGTGTAGGGGACACTGTAGGAAGAAGGAAGGGAAAGAGCTTGGGGCCTGGGGATGTTCAGGGAAGTCACCCATAAGAGGTTAGCATTCATAGACCAGAAGGAGTTAACTGGACTGAAGGAGAGACCATCTAGGCAGAAGAGACAGAACATGAAAATGTTACAAGGCTGGAGAAAGTGTGTACTTTCACCTCTGCAAATAGTTTGGAATGGCCAAAGTCAGAGGGTGCATGTGCAGTGGGAAGAGGTGAAAATAAGGTTCTGAGCCAGGCAGAGACCTTGAATGCCATGATGAGGTCAACTCAGTCTTTACCTTGAGGGCCCGAGAGCCCTAGATGGTTTTCAGTTAGGGATTGATGAAACCCTAAACCTCTAAACTTCAGTTTACACATCTGTAGAATGGGGACAATAATGTATTGGGAGGATATTGTAACACATGTCAACATCTGCAAAGGATGTGGCTCCCTGCATAGCACAGGAGAAGCCCTCAATACCTTTTAGGGTGACTGTCCAGAATAAGAAGACAAGGGGACCAAGGCGCAAGGTCAAAGCAGTTAAGGATGCCTGAGTTCAAAGCTTAGCCCTACAATCAGTGTGAAATTAACCTATGTGCCTCCGTTCAAGGGAAGTATAATAGGCACCATTTTCAAGTAAAGTGAGCTATTACATTAAAGAGTATCTGGGCACTACAAACACCATTAAAGTGTTTATTTTCTTTTCCTTTTCTTTCTTTCTTTATTTGAGAGCTGTCAGGATCTCTCTGTCACTCACGCTCATGCTAGAGGGCAATGGCATCATCATAGCTCACTGCAGCCTTGAAATCCTGGGCTCAAGTGATCTTTCCACCTCAGAAGAGCTGGGATCCACAGCTGGGAGGCATGGAACAGAGATGCAGGAGAGATGGAATGGCTGGTGAACACCATCCTGAAGGCTGCCGGGTTAAAGGCCACAGGTAGAGGGGAAGGGCTGGCCCCTGACAGGAACAAGGAGGAAGGAAGTCTATAGAGGGAGTGTGGACAGAGATCTGGGCATAGGGTGGGAGGGTGTGGGATGGACCCTTCACTTCTCTTCCTCTCGGGAGTGGGAGGGAAGGTCGCTGGTGGGGTGTGTCTGAGGAAGAGGTGGGAGGCCATGGAAGTTGAAGAGAATGGGAGGACTTGACTCAGATTGGGAGGAGCGAGGAGCAGGTGGCTGATGGAGACTTAGGGAAAGAATGCTCCCAGACCTGGAGTTGGCCTGTGTGTGCTCACAGTGGTTGATGTGGCCTGTGTGTGCTCATAGTGGCTGATGCGGCCCATGCATGCTCATAGTGACTAACTTGGCCCGTGTGTGTTCACAGTGGCTGACGTGGCCCGTGTGTGTTCACGGTGACAGACTTGGCCTGTGTGCGCTCACAGTGACTGACATGGCCCACGTGTGCTCACAGTGACTGACGTGGCCTGTGTGTGCTCACAGTGACTGACATGGCCTGTGTGTGCTCACAGTGGTGACGTGGCCTGTGCGTGCTCACAGTGGCTGATGTGTCCTGTGTGTGCTCACAGTGGCTGACGTGGCCTGTATGCTCCCAGACCTGGAGTTGGCCTGTGTGTGCTCACACTGGCTAACGTGGCCCGTGTGTGCTCATAGTGGCTGATGTGACCTGTGTGTGCTCACAGTGACTGACTTGGCCCATGTGTGCTCACAGTGACTGACGTGGCGCATGTGTGCTCACAGTGACTGATGTGGCCTGTGTGTGCTCATAGTGGCTGACATGGCCTGTGTGTGCTCACAGTGGTTCAGGTGGCCTGTGTGTGCTCACAGTGGTTCAGGTGGCCTGTGTGTGCTCACAGTGACTGACTTGGCCTGTGTGTGCTCACAGTGGTTGATGTTGCCCGTGTGTGCTGACAGTGACTGACGTGGCCCATGTGTGCTCACAGTGACTGACTTGGCCCTTGTGTGCTCACACTGACTGACTTGGCCCGTGTGTGCTCACAGTGGCTGATGTGGCCTGTGTGTGCTTCCAGACCTGGAGTTGGCCCATGTGTGCTCACATTGGCTAACGTGGCCTGTGTGTGCTCACAGTGGTTGATGTGGCCTGTATGTGTTCATAGTGACTGACTTGGCCTGTGTGTGTTCACAGTGACTGACGTGGCCCGTGTGTGCTCACGCTGGCTCATGTGGCCCATGCGTGCTCACAGTGGCTGACTTGGCCTGTGTGTGCTCACAGTGGCTAAGGTGTCCATGCCAGCTGGTAGCCTCATTTCTGGTCCTCCTATGGCCCAAAGGTATTCAGAAGACAGCCCACAGGAGGGAGACTGGGCTGCACAGTGGTCAGGGACACAGCTGTGGGGTTTGGCTATCACCTGGGGTTGGGGGAGAAGATACTGGACCCCTTGCTTTGTTGGTAGAGTGTAAAATGATCCAACCATTGTGGAAAACAATCTAGCAGTTCCTTAAAAAAATTAAACATAGAGGGTGGCGCCTGTGGCTCAGCGAGTAGGGCGCCGACCCCGTATACTGAGGGCTGCGGGTTCAAACCCAGCCCTGGCCAAACTGCATCAAAAATTAGCTGGGTGCTGTGGTGGGCACCTGTAGTCCCAGCTACTTGGGAGGCTGAGGCAAGAGAATCGCTTGAGCCCAACAGCTGGAGGTTGCTGTGAGCTGTGACTCCACGGCACTCCACCTAGTGGGATAAAGTGAGACTCTGTCTCCACACACAAAAAAATTAAACATAGAATTACCGTAGGACCCAGCAATGTCACTTCCGGGTTTGTGCACAGAAGAATTGGAAGCAGGGCCTGAAAGAAACTTCTGCACATCAGCATTCACAGCAGTGAGTCTGGGGTCCAGCAGAGGCCCCCTGTAGTGCACTCTTTGGCCTTGGTTGTGCAACAGACCACCTAATAAGGTCACTAAGGTCCTTAGGATTTGGCATGGAGTCTCTGTGCATTAGATTCTCCTCACTCACGATTCATATGTGAAGGTGCACGGCACACCTCCTGGATGAGGGACACAGCTGCCATGGGACCTCACCTAATGAATGCAAACATGGTAGCCTAATGATTTACACCTTCATATTAAAATGAAATACTAAAAAAAAAAGAATCTTGTGGAGGAGACGGCTTCCTTTTCTGGAGGAAAGGCCAGGCTTAGCTCAATCCTTCTCCAATGTCTGATTCAAATGGTGGGACGGAGGGTTGGCAGGGAAGCCGGGTCCATGGATTTGAGACTCTGAAAGATCATAGGCTTCCATGCCAGTTTTCCAGGTGACAAATTCCAGCCCTGGTGGAATTAACAAGGAGAAGGAAGCACTGATTTGGCACGTCAAGTCCGGGTCTCAGTTCCTAGACTCTAAACCAAGGGTGGCTAGCAGCAAAACACCTCCCAGGGACCCTGGCATTGTTTTCCAAACCAGTAGTGACACATTCTCTGGTGCTCAGATCTCAAAGTCGTTGAGATCTAGGGTGACTGAGTGATCTCCCCTTTGCTTGTGATCTGTGAGTTTCCTGGGATTTAGGACTTCCAACATTAAAGCTAGGAAAGTACAGGGCAAACTGGGATGATTAGGATAATTACCTACACTGTAATGAGGGTCTGGATCTGAGCCTAATCTGGGTTCAAACCTAGCTTTGCCAGGTGCTGTTGTGTGACGCTGGTTCAGTTTGCTCCTCTGTAAAATGGTGAAATAGAACCACTGTCAAAAGCACTTGGGGTCAGGCTGCTTAAAATAAAATACTTAGCCCAGTCTCTGGCACATAGTCCTTATGCACATTTATTCTTCTCACGATGGTAATTATAAAGTTGGTGGCTTTTTGGCTTCCTGAACTGTGGGGATGCAGGTGATCTAGTCAAGTTCTACCTCTACTTCTGACATGCTGCGTGACCGTGTGTAAGTCACTTTCCCTTTCTGGACCCCAGAGTGTTTACTTCTAATACAATTGGAAAGGACCCTCTCAAAAGTTCTGTACTGTTGTGTACCCAGTGGTAGCCAGGTCATGGTCAGACATTTACAAAAGGAAGCCAAATTATAACCCTTCCATGAACAAATTGGTTTATGATGCTTCTTTGGTTTTCTTGAACCACAGGGCTAGAAGGTATCCCGGGAGTCCAGAAGACCAATGATGTCGTCTTCTACAGATGAAGGAGGACTATGGGGATTGATCCATGCCTGAGTATGGTAATTGATTAACAATGTCTGTCCAGGCACAGGATAGACAGTGGCAGTAAGTGTGCTCTGTATTTTGCCATCCTTATTAACTCCAACCTTTCCTTTTTCAGATAAGGGTATCCAAACCCTGAGAGGGGAAAAGGCTTTCTCAGAGAATGGAGGTCCAGGATGAGAAGAGGGACTTGTGCACAGACTCAGGTTAGGAATCTGAGGCACAGAGAGGTTAAGTAACTTGTCTGAGGTCATGGAAATTGCAAAATCAAGCTTTGAAAGCCACTATACAGGGGCATTCCAGAGTCTCCAGAGTCTGAGCACCTGATTGCTGTGCTAGATTTGGTGAGTAGCACTCAATAATCAGTAGTGAGATGTTGTAGCCAAAGGCAGAAATCTCATGGCCAGGATTTCTGCATCTCCTTGTTAATTCTGCTGGACAGGTCCCTCTTCCTCTGTCCCACTAGGAGAACATTTCTGCAGAATCAACTGTGTATTTTAAATCAGAGCACAATTTCTAGAAGTCAATTTTTAGTCACCTGTGGCCTTTGAAGGGAATTTATAAAGTTCCCAGCTGATAATTGGCATTCGAGGTATTAAAAGAGGTAAGAAGTGCTAGACAGATTTCAGAGATTTCCTTAAAGTCTAGATTTCTCTTCACATGGTGACCAGCACTTGGAGTGGTCACCACAGAGTGTTTGGAACTTTCCAAGTAGGTACATTACAAATAGCAGGGAGACACTTCCTATTGCTGTGGCTGGCCCTTTAAAGATTGGTAGCATTTTTATTTGGAGAGGTCCATTAGCAGGATAGAATTTAAAATGGCCACTTTTTGCCATAAATCTGTGACACTTAACTCTGTCCTGTGAAATATCTGGCCCAGAGTTACCATTTCCAACTTTGTTGTGGTCAGGATGTTTATTGCTTTGCTTCTAGTTGAGCTACTTTGTAATTAGAGACAGATGTCTTCATTCAGATATTATAGGCAGTTTTTATGGAATTGCAGCCCCTGGGCTGAGAACTACTAAATAATAAATTCCTACTCACCAACTCTAGGTGGGAACAGCCAAGTGGCATCAAAGTGCTGTGCTGGCCAAGACTGGCCTGAACATCTGAGAACAGGGGAGAGAAAATGTCTGTCAAAAGATCACTAGTGGAAACTTACAAAGCACAACTTTTGTTGTTAAAAAAGCTTCATTAAGGTATAATTGACATGTGATATACTGCTTATATTTAATGTATACAAACTTTTTTGTGTGTAGACAGAATCTTGCTCTGTTGCCTTGGCTAGAGTGTGGTGGCATCATTAGAGCCCTCTGCAGTCTTAAATTCCTAGCCTTAAGTCATTTCTCCTGCCTCAGCCTCCCAAGTAGCTGGGGCTATAGCTTCACATCACCACGCCTGGCTAATTTTTCTATTTTTAGAAGAGTTGGGGTCTTGCTCTTGCTCAGGCTGGCCTCAAAATCCTGGCCTCAAGCAATCCTGTTGCCTCTGCCTCCCAAAGTACTAGGATTATTAGTGTGAGCCACCATGTCTAGCCTTGAATCTTTTTAATGTTTTGAGGGGAAAGTCAGCTGAAAGTGGGGGTTATCCCCAGTTTGGCAGGAGGAATTATTAAGGCATGAACCCTCCTTCCCCCCAGGTAAAGGATGGGATCTACAGGCCTGGAGTGAGGAGGGTCAGGCCAAGTGAAGAGGCAGCATAGCAAACACAGGGGCAGAGTCTGATGAACCCACGTGTCTGGAGCCATGCTCCAGCTCTTCCATTTTCTAGCTGTTCTGGCCACAGCTAAATCGAGTGACTGTTCTGTACTTCCATTTCCCCACTGTAAAAAAGAGGTAATTATAATGCTGCCTGCCTTATTGTGTTACTACAAGGAGTTAAAAGAACTGCATTTGTAGAGTGACTGCCTGACATGAAGCACACACTATAAAAGTATAGGTTAAATAAAACAAAATCAAACTTGAAAAGTGCTATAGCTTAAATGGTTTGTCCCCACCCCCAACACGTATATGTTGAAGCCTAATCCCCACAGTGATGCATTTGGAGATGCGACCTTTGGGAGGTAACAGTGAGGGTGGTAGAGCCATGGGGAATGGAATTCATGTTGTGTGCTACGAGGATGAAGAGAAGATGTCTGTGATCCGTGACGGGCTCACCAACACTGAGTCTGCTGGCATCTTCATCTTGAGATGTTCCTGTCTCCAAAGGTGTGAGAAATAAATTTCTGTTGTTTATGAGCCACGTTGTCTATGTTATTTTGTTATAGTAGCCCAATGAACTAAGACAGAAAGAAGGACACAACCCTTTATTCTATAATTTACAATTTACTTAGTGCTGATCAAATGAAGTGTTTGGCACCTTGATTTTCTCAACACTATTCATTCAGTCTGCTGAGTTGTATGGAACTCCTATCATGTGCTTGGCACGGGGTGGGGAGGACAGTTGTGAATTAAACAATTACTTGTTCTCATGAAGTTCATATTGTGATAAGGGGAGAGACAAAACAAACAAATAATCACATAAACATTCCCTGGAATCTGTGAATATACCAAACAGTTAAACAGACAAACATTCTTCATGAGGAAAATGAAACAATGTGAAGTGTTAAGAGACTGACCAGAATGATGGGTATGGTAGGCAGGATCCCTAGAACCTGTGAATATGTCCCCTTACATGGCAATAGGCAACTTGCAGATGGGACTGAGTTAAGACTCTCAAGAGGGGAGATCAGCCTGGAGACCAGGGAGCCCAGTGTCACCACAGGGTCCTCACAAGAGGAGGCGGGAGGGTCAGAGGTGGAGACACTGGAAGATGCTGTGAGGCTGGCTGTGAAGGGGGAGGAAGGGGCCCCATGCCGAGGAGGTCTCTGGACCCTGGAAGAGGAGGGAGATGGTTATTCCCTGGAGCCCCCATTAGGAACCAGTCCCACCATACCTTAATCTTAGCCTAGTGACCTATGTGGGACTTCTGACTCTGGAACTGTGAAGTAATAAGTTTAAACCACCAAATTAGTGGTAATTTAGTACATGGCAATAGCAAATGTGTACTCCATCTTTCCATAAATCAGTTTCCTTATCTGTAAAATGGGGTTGTACAAGTCAAACCTAGGGGTCGTTACCAAATGTCATTGGGTCACATGTGGGAGATGCTTGGTCTGGTGCCAGGGAGGTTGAAAGCGCTCAAAGGTGAGTTGTTACAGTTATTACTACTCACAATGAAGCTTAAACCTCATTATATTGCTGATGTCAGCATTTTTAAAAACCATGTTATGGTTTAAGGATTTTGGGGGGAGGGGTGCTGTTCTCATAGAGTTTTGCTGCTCCTCAGCACTCATCTCTGTTTACACACCTTCACTTCGTTTCTAATGATTTTTCCAACTGGAATTGTGTAGCCATTTCAGTTCCTACTTTTAGAAAGATGTTATGCCCACAGTTCACCATAGAAAAATAAAAGTTTAAAATGAGGTGTTTGAAACTGTGAATAAGGCAATGCTATTTGGTTCAAAAATATTTTCATTCTAAAATGGATATGGCTGCAATTATATAAAATTTAGAAGATGGAGAAAAAAACAAAAAGTTATCTGTAATTTTACCATTCTGACATGATTACTTTTAGTATATGGCTTATTCTCTTCCTTGCTTTCTTTCCACACATAGTTGCCATCACATTTTCTTTAAAATCTTTTTTTCCACTTAGCATTGTAGTACCTGCTTGTTCAAAGCCATCATTTACCATTGACATGTAACATTTAAACAAGTGATTATTCTGCAATTTACCCCTCCAATAACAATTCTCACCTTGAGTTGTTACCAGTTTTCCCAAGACCAAAACTTTATCACAACCTCATAGATACGTTGCAAATGCCACAAGAGCAGAAAACTCATTTGAACACTTGAGATTTTCAATGAAGGAAAATTTTTGATGTTTTTTCCCAGCCTGATTTCCTAGGGGGCAGAATTGCTATGTCAAAAATCATATACAGTAGTCATGCATTGCTGAACAGTGAGGGTCCAGGCTTGGCGCCCCTAGTTCAGTAAGTAGGGCCTGGACACATGCACCCAGGCCGGCAACTTTGAGCCCAGCCCAGCCCTGCTAAAGAGCAAAGACAACTGCAACAAAAAAAGAGCTGAGCATTGTGGAAGGCACCTGTGGTCCCAGCTACTTGGAAGGATGAGGCAAGAGAATTACTTAAACCCAAGAGTTTGAGGTTGCTGTGAGCTGTGATGCCATGCCACTCTACCGAGGGTGACATAGTGAGACTCTGTCTCAAATCAATCAATCAATCAATAAAATAAAATAGAAAAACAGTGAGGCTCTGTGCTGAGAAATGCATCCCTGGGTGAATCGCCATTGTGTGACTGTCACACACAGTGCGCCCAGATGGTATAAACTTGAGGTCCTAGGCTAGCAAGCTGCAGTGTGGGACTGTATTGAATACAGCAGGCAATTGTAGCACAATGGTAAATATTTGTGTAACTAAACATAGAAAAGGTCCATTTACAATATGTTGTCATAATCTCATTGACTACCACCCTACACGAAGTCTGGCAGATGGACACAGTTATGCAGCACCTGACTTTACTTTTATGAGTCTTGGTGTTTTCTTTTTCCAAACAGGTGGCAGCAGTATTAATGAAAAAATAGGAGAGGATGCCCAACTTGCCTTCTCTTCTTTGGGTGGCTGTGCACTGGAAGGGGTCCCTTCCTTGGCCCTCTTGCCTGTCTTAATACCACTCATCTGACCCGCTGTTTTGTTTTATTCACAGCACTCATGGCCATCTGCAATTCTACATTTATTGCTTCCCCCACATGTTTACGGCCTGTTTTCTACCATTAGAATGTCAGTTCCGAGAGTGCTAGAAGATGGTGGCAGAGACGGTCCCGTAGCCCATCTCTCCCCGGTCAGCAGGTGAGAGGGTGGGAGCTCTGGATCTTTCCCCGTGTGAACTATTGGAGTGGACGGGCAGCTGGTGAGACACAGAGATCGGGAGGATTGGCGCGTTTGAAATATAGTTCTTAACCATGGAAACTGTTGCAAACCGTTTTCCCCTGCCTGGCAGAGGGGCAGCCATCCCCTCCCACAGGGAGGACAGCAGGTCCCAACCCACAAGCTCTAATCGGAGAAAATTCCACTGAAGCGTGGAACTCAGAGTTTGACGATTAGAAAGGGGTGCTGCTAGGAACCACGGAGACCCGGGCAGCCCTGGCATGAGTCGAGGGGTCCGGACTCTGCCGGACTGACACACTGGAATGTCCAAAATGGTGAGCACCTTTTCCCCAGATCAATAAGAGAGAGAAAGAATGGGTGACCAGCCAGTGTTACATTAGGCGGGGACCCTAGTGAAGCCTGAGAGGTGTGGAAAAGACACTTTGAGCTGTGGAAGTTGGTGAGGAGGGCCCCTGGGCACTTCAACTGGAGAATAATTGAAGTTCAAGTTCCCACCAACAGCCCCGCGAAGCCCCCTCCCCTCCAGCCTTCAGGGTGGCTGGGAGCAGCTGCGAGCTGGGGCCATAACAACCGCCGCCCTGGGTGCGGCTGCGGTGGCTCTGAAGCCATCGCCCTGTGAATAGTGACACACCACCACGGCCCCTGAGATCTGCAGTGACTGTGTGGCTCCTCCCCTCCAGCCTTCATAGCCGCTGCGAGCAGCTGTGACCCGCGGCCATAGCAACCGCCGCTGCTTGTGCTGATGTGGTAGCTTGGTCGCTCTGAAGCCGCTGCTACTGTGAGCATGGTGCCGCCACCCCGTGAATAGTGACACCACCCCCGCTGACACTGCCCTGGCCACCGAGATCTGCAGTGACCGCAAGGCCCCTCCCCCGCAGTCGCCATGAGCCCTGCTCCCGTGCTCTCCTCTCACAGCAGATCATTGTTGCCAGACTGGACTGCAATTATATATAAATATAAGAATAATATTTTTGAGATTTTTTTTGTTTTGAATATCCTTTTCTTGGAGGCGCTATTGACAAATAACTCTTTACTTCACTTTCTTTTCTTAGACTATTTTTATTACCTCCTATTCTCAACTGAACATTCTTCTTACTCTCCTGTGTTAATTTCTTTGTTCTCTCTCCCCCTCCTCTCCCTAACTTCTTATAGCTTCTAAGAGTGCTTATATCATATTTGCTAGAGCCTTTTCTTCTTGGCTATTCTCAAGTATTTTATAAGAAGCATTTTAATTGTAGAATTTTTTTTTTCTTCTTAGCTGTTGTTCTGTGATTGGCTGTTTGTTTGTTATGTTTTTTTTGTATGTCGATGTTTCTGACTGCGGGCGCATCTGTGGGCTGAGGCGTCTGGTAGCCCTTCTATGAATGTATTAGCCCATTTGCTATTAATGTGATTGGTGTTATAAATGTTTTCCTTGCCACCTTGATACTTCAGTTCACCCCCTGCCCAGGATTGGAAGTCTAGAACTCCAACTCATCCACAACCCAGAC